>CAMOHE010051341.1:0-73027 GCA_946598075.1 Artocarpus hirsutus
ATATAAATGTTTGTTGTTAAGCATCATTTGTTTTCTTTTTTTTCCCTTTCAAATAGAATATATATATATATATATATATATATATATATATAGACATAGATATAGATATTGTCATAGGTATGGAAAGTGCACCAATGCATTCGTTTGGTTTTCCGATTGAAATGAGAAACACCTACTTGTTGTCTATAGATCTAGATCGAGCAACAAAACTCTCTACATCTGTCGCGGAGCTACACGTAAATGAGTGGGGTACGTACCCCACTTAATATTTGAACATTAAATTTTTATCCATAAAATGTTTTAAAATTTGTAAATTTGTTCTTATTTTGTAAGAAAATATAATTGTACCCTCACTAAATAATTGAACTATGTTATTATAAGCCAATTTTATAAAAAAAAAAAAAAATATGGCTATCTTCCTACTTCATCCTTAAAATATGTAACTATGTTTCTATTTAATCAAACGTTATAGCTAATTTTTGTATTGTGCCCCTACTAAAAAACTTTTCTCGCTCTACCACTGTTTGAAATGTTAACATTTAGCAGCGTGCTAACGAATGTTATTGGTCTAACCATATCATAACGAGTTGGTTACTTTGATACGATCAAACTTTTTTCAAATTAACTGGTTAGTTCCCGTAAAAACAACAAGTATTGTAGGAGAGAGTAATATATCTCTCATGTCTTATAAGATCAAAGGCACACAAGAGAATATAAAAATACATTTTTTTTAGTGTATTTAAAGTCACCGTGTAGCATTAAGGCACTAGAAATTAAGGCCGCAGTGATGAGATGAGCGAGAGCCCAGCACCTCAACACTGGGAATGGAGCACCAAGAATAAAAGGTAGCTTTGGTGCCATCATGCCTAAGAGCTGGCCCCTTGACGCCCACTGCATTTTCAACACCATTTAGTTGTAGTGCAACAGGCATATTGGTGGTTTTCAAATTTGTTGTGTCCTTTGAGTTGTATCAAACCAATGAACTTATTGGTTTTATATTTTTATACAAACCAGAATGTCTATTACTAATAGATATATTTGTTGTAATAGATGTAATGTTATATGAAGATATGCCTTTACAATAAAAAGGTACCTTTATATGTGAAAAATTACATGAGTTGATATGGTTGCAATGGTTCATGAAATAATACCCCTGCTTATTATTAAGTCTTTAGAAAATTACATATTTTCATATCTTGTTCTAAAACACAATATTATTGCGAGATATTTTGTTTAAGAATTTGTTATATCTTAGGGTAATTTGTCATTACAACCCGTTAGCAAACTAAGTAGAGAGGGCAAATAAATCTTTTAAAGAAAGTATTCTTGTATGCCTCAAACCCATCATTATTTTCAGATTTTCTTAACCTCCATTTCTTGTTCTACTCATAAAATTCTCCAACAATATTAAAGGTTTTAATCTATTGTAATGGAGGTTGAAAAGAATATGAGCTCTTTCCTCAATCCAAATATTCAACTCGATCAATTCGATGGAACCGATTTTACCAACTAGACAGGAAACTGTTCTTCCTACTCATTGCCTCATGATCGCATATGTTCTTGATTCAAAGTTAGAGCCACTTCTAGAACCGAAGGAGTCCAACAAAGTGAAGGCTACAAGAAAGAAGTGTGAAGATGATCAGGTGATGTGCCGAGTTTACATTCTCAACATGCTCTCGGATAGGCTCTATAATCTCTTCAATTTGATGCATTCACCGATAGAGATTTGAAATGCTCTTGAGTATAAATACAAGACCTTAGTGTGGTCGATACTATCGTGAGCATGAAAGTAAAAAAGCATAGCAAGCGTTACTCATTGTGTCAATCTCATTATATTGAGAAGGTGCTTTTTAAATTTAATCATTTGAAGTTTAAAGAATCAAACACCTTATTTGATTCTAGTATTAAATTATTAGAAAATTCTGGACGAGCAATAGCACAACTAGAATATGCTAGTGCGATTGTAGATCAATTTATGCTATGCCTTGTACAAGGCCAGACATTTCTTTTGCATTGTGCAAATTGTCAAGTTTTATGAGTAACCCAAGTATTAAATGTTAGATTGCAATTGGAAGGATATGTTATTATATCAAAAGGATCATAAATTTAGGTTTATTTTACAATGATTACCCCCACGATACTTGAAGAGTACTTAGATGCTAGTTGGATAACCAATACACATGATATAAATCCACATTCGGTTGTATGTTCACAATTTTAGGAGAAGCCATGTCTTAGGCTTCTAAGAAACAGACATGCATAACTTACTTAATGATGGAAAGTGAGTTTATAACACCTGCAGTTGTGGTAAAAAAGCAAAATGACTGAGAAATTTCTTGTTTGATTTTGAGTTATAGCCCTAATAATGCCATCTATTTCTTTGTACTACGATAGCGAAGCTACATTGTCTAGAACTTATAACAAAGTGTATAATGAAAAGTCAAGACATGTTAGCTTGAGACATGAAATCTGAAATAACTAATAACAAATGGTGTTATTAATGTTATTTATATTAGGTCAAATAAGAACCTAGCGGATCTCTTGACAAAAGGTCTTTCAAGGGACTTAGTCAAAGATACATCTAATAGAATACGACTGAAACGCTTTTTTTATGAAAAAGTCACCAATGACGGTAACCCAACTATACCACTATTTTATAGTTAAATATATAAGAACAAGTCACTATTATATGATTGGTTGGCATCAAAAATCTTATCTGTCCCTTCCATGATGTTTGGTGCAATTAGGTATATGGTTGAGGTTGAATGTATACTCTTAATGAAGTTCGTCTCAAAGTAAGGGTGGCAAAACCGTGTCGCATGTCGTGTTTGTGTTAGCATGTTTATAGCACGACACGATTATGCCGAACACAAATATGACACAATCAATAAACTTGCCAAAAACACAATTACAAACACAACTTGCCTATAGCATGCGTAACACAACTTGCCTATGGCATGCACAACACAACACGACATGATTAACGCAATTACTAAATGGGTTGTGATGGGTTGACACGATAACAACACATATATGGCATCTTTATGACCCAGTTAACTAAAAATTAAACAAATTAAAAAAAAATCAATAAAGAAAATTAACAAAAACACAATATCTAATTAATACTAACCTCTTACAAATATTTTAAATATTTTTATTTTTAAGTTTAAATGTATCATAAATGAACAGATCGTGTCGTGTCGATATGTATATGACCCGTTTAATTAAACATGTTAAGGCATGTTAGATGTGTTAGCATGAATCTAGCCTATTTATTTTCGTGTTATTTATGCAAACCCATTTATAGCCTCATTAACAAAAATGCAGTCCAAACACGTTTATCTCGTGTCATCGTGCAGTATTTGAAATTGCCAGCTTTATCTCAAAGTAGCTAGAGACATCATTTGAAACTTCACCTAAGTAAACATAAGAAATGGTGTCATTTCTAACAAGATCCTGGTTTAGTCTTCTAAATGTTCATGAATCCAAGATAGAGCACAAGACCATAATAGTGCTAAATGATTGGAACATAATTTGAAATCTACAATAGCTCATATAGGATATATTTCTGGTTTTTTGCATAAGAAACAAAGTTTAATACATAGCACGCCATTTTCTTGTGAATGCTTTGAAGTACATTCACTAATTGAAGATTAAAATCAAAAGATGCCGTCTTGTATGCATAAGTTTATTATTGTTTCATTTAGAGAAACATTACAATCTAGTGGGGAATCGCAAAAGAGATTACAATATATCTCTCATGTATTATAAGATCAAAGGCACACAAAAGAATATGAAAATATGTATTTTTTAGTGTTTTTAAAGTCAACGTGTAGCATGTAGTGATAAAAATAGAGATCGCAATGCTAAGATAAGCAAATAACAATTTTAGGGTAGAGAGCCTAGAGTCTCATCACTACACAAAGGCAGCTCTAGCGCTGTCGTGCCCCTAGATTTTCAACACTATGTAGGTGTCGTGCAACCGGCAATGCTGTGCCAGTAGCACCCAACTGGAAAGTTTTATTTTCAAATATTATGTCTTTTGAGTTGAATCAAACTGGTGTACTTATTAGTTTTATGTTTTCATACAAACATGGGCCTACTTCATTAAGTTCCACAAATTTAAAACAAACATGGGCCTACTTCATTAAGTTCCACAAATTTTCTCAGATGGGCCAACAAAGGGCTATTACCCATCACTAGCATAAGTTAGGTTGGGCGAGGCCCAGAGGTTATTGGTTAGACTAAAGCATGGTTGAAGGCTTGGGTGAGGGGGTTTAAAAACATATCAACTAATGCCCTAGTATTTGCATAATTAAGGACATTATTGAACAAAGGGTCCATACCTTGCCCTTGGTAGGAACTAGAAATAGCCTCTCTCGTTGCAACAACTAATCGTGGATTTTGGAGTATTACAGGCCTCGGAGCTTAGCCTTGGTTAGAGGAGGAATTACCACAAGGGAAAGATGTCGAGAAAGTCAAAGGTCTACCCTTAGCGACTATTCCTTGTATGGTCAAAAATGAAGGCGGTGGCATTAGAGGGCCAAATATAGGAGATATTACACGATGGGTCTTTGTCGAATTGACAATGAAGAAGTTGTCTGGTTTATATATTTCAAGGTCAATCATCGTGATTGCTAAGCTCGGCGGCCTAGTTAGGGATAGCGATGGTAGGAGAACTCCAAAGTCAAAGACATCACTTACACAAGGAAGGAGCGCCATAGAGTTTTCTAGAAGTTATGCCCCCCCTGATCTTGGCAAAACTCTCTAACTATAAAGCAATTTATAATTCCACTTTTTTCATGTAGCCAAGGGCCATAAAGGCTATAGTTATTGCCATTAATTTCCTCAATCGTTGCATAACCACTCTATAATATTGATTCTTATGACCGATGCGACTAATTTATAGCAGAAGTACATGAGCCTTTTGTACTTCACTTGCAACCATTAATGTATGCCACAATTTTAGAGGATATAAAAACCTACGAATAGGGGCTTGTCAAGCAGAATGTCCACTTCCAGGCGAATGAATTTGTTCCAGTAATATTGGCCAAAATACCACAAGCTTATGTGACAAACACTGCCTATCTTCCTTTCAATAAGGTCAGTGTTCTTATCCATGATAAACATAAGATGTTAGTCATGGATTTGGACCTTAGAGTTGGTGAGAGAAAAGTCCATTTAGAGAGGAGTGAAATCCGAGTCAGTCTCCTTGATGACTATATGGGCACCATTAATGGACCAGGGCTTCTTGCTCATGACGAATTGCATATCCGCTTCATGGTCAAATGCTAGGCTAAAGATGTTTCTTTCCTCCATGCTAGCACTAGCTAAGGACCAAGGGGTAGAGAGATTCTAGGACTTGACCAGCACATGTCATACGACCAACCTAAAAAATATCATATGAGTAATGATCTTCGCAACAGCTCCTCAACGCCAAGCTCATCAACACCTATCTGGTCTGGTTCCAGTTAAGGGTTAGTTCACCACATTTCAGGGAGGAAGTTTGCTTGGTGAGGGATGAAATAGCTTCTTCAAGCACATTGGAAGGTGGTGGTGGGATGGGTTTGTTGTGTTGGAATTAATCCAATATATGGGCTAATATATTAAATAAATATGTATTAAAAACTATTAGATAAGGTTAGGTTAATTAAAGTGATCAATTTAGACTTTAGGCTTTTATTGCATCATTAAGTGTGAGCCTCCTATGTGTAGAGACCAAAAGATAATTACTGATTTTATGATGGGCTAAATTGATAATTAAAGATAATTATTACGGTTAACAGTTGTATAAAGGAGTTGTGGTCCCCAAGTCAGTACATACATTATTTTTCTATCACTTATCTACAGAGAAATTACAGAGGCATTCTTTGAAGGAGGACTTATGTATAAAACTTGGAAAATCCTAATCTTATAGACTTAGGAATCACATCACAATCAATGGATTTAGGTTAACTTCTGTATCTTATTAATTCTCTCGGTGATTTGACATAAATGATCCTAGTTGGTGATGGTTTTTATCACAATATTTTGTTCTAATAAGTGGTATCTAGAGCCTTTTATGTTAAATCATTAAGAGTCAATAATTTTCTAGATGTTATTCTCTTAAGGAAAATTCTCAAATTTAACAATCTATGGTTTCCTTGAAATTGTTGAATTTGAGGACAAATTTCAAGACTTTTTGAATCAATTTATTTAGGAATTTTTTGGCTTATTTATTTTAATTTTTTTAGCCCAAAATAACATAGAAGGTGGCCGGTGGCATGCTAATCACCGCTGGCATAGACTCTAGGCACGGGCTAGTCAAAGCCGCAGCTAGAGCAAGGAAAGCAATGGCCTTTGGCCGCCGCATAAGGAGACGTTAAAAAAAAGGGACTTTCATGGCTTTTGCTAGCGGTTGGCTTCCCCAACACCGGCGTCGGATGACTACACAGGTGAACAAAGCGGCGTCTAGTGGCCATGACGAAGATGGGAAAGCAGCGGCCCAAAGAAAACGTAAATAAAAATGTGGGGCCATTTGGTCGACGGCTAGCCCTGCCACTATCGGCATCGGCCCCTTTGGGTTGCAGCCCCTAGACACTTACCGAAAAAGAGCCACTACCATCTAGCCACAACAGGTGCAAGGGCGGCTGTCAGGCTACCTACACATCATTCTCCCAAGGGGTCTTCAACCCCAAGGGTTGGTAGGTTATAGGCTTCGGCCTAGACCTAAAGAGGAATTACACGCGCCCAATTGGGCTCATGACCAAAGAAGAACCCAGGGGTTAAATCCCTTGGTAACCAGTAAGAAAAAAATTCAAATACATGGGTCCTATTGAGCCTGTGACTAGGAAGGACCCAGGGGTTAAGCCCTTTCGTTATGCAGCTGAAACCATGACATACATGGCTCAATTAGACCCATAATCAAAAAGAATAAAGGGGTTAAACCTTTAGGTGACTAAAAAAAAAAGGGAAATAGAGGGGGGTGGTTTTAGGATCCAGGTTGGGTACACCTAACCTAGTCCACCCAAACCAGTCAAAATTGACCAATCAACAGTTGACTTTGACGGTTGATTTGGACCAAGTTGACTTTGGACCAAATTTTTTATTTTAATTTTAGTCATTTTTTGTGCAATTTTAAATTCAAATATTGGTATTTTATATATATATATATATATTGAGATGAATTAAGTGAAGCAATATGTCATCAAAGTAGCCTTTCTGGTGGGAATTAATTTGTTTTAGAATATAAATGGTTGTATCTGTGAAACTTATGTGAATATTGACCAGCCCAAAGGAAGGCCAATATTTGATAGAATTATATGTACACCTGTGGTAATAAACACGTGATAATTATTCAGTTTTACACGTGAACAATGAATCGGCCCAGAGCAGATTTATTTTTTGACATGTTCTTACTGTCAGTGTTTGATTACTATACCAAGATATCACTTACAAGTTAATATTTCTATCTAAAAACTAAATATTAATGGAGTGTTTAGTATTTTGAGATGGGGTTACCTTTATTTGAATTTATTATTATTATTTTGGATTCTTATGTGAGCTTTTTTTTAGCTACTAGTTCTGCCTCAAATATTATTGCCAACTTTAGTTCTATTCCTATGCTAAATGGTAACAACTTCAAATCATAACAAGAGAACCTCCTTATAGTTCTTAGAGTCATGAATCTTGACCTTGCGTTAAGGGTTCCTTCTCCTGCACCTCTTGTAGATAAGAGTTCCTTTGATGAGAAGAGGGACATGGAAAGGTGGGAGAAGTAAAATCGTATGTGTATGATGATCATGAAGAAGGCCATTCTAGAAGCATTCAGGGGCACTATATCGAAAACAATAAGAGAGCCAAAGAATTCCTAGAAGACATTAAGAAGAGATTTACTAAAAATAAAAAGGCTGAAACAAATACACTTTTGACAAGCCTCATCTCAATGAGATACAGAGGTAAAGGGAACATCAGGGAATACATCATAGAGATGTCTCATCTTGCTTTAAAACAGAGAGCACTTAAGCTTGATCTCTTTGAGGACTTGCTAGTGCATTTGGTTCTTATATCTCTTCCTACATAATTCAGTCAGTTTAAGGTGACCTATAACTGCCAAAAGGAGACTTGGTCTCTTAATGAGCTCATCTTACACTGTGTGCAAGAAGAGGAAAGGTTGAAGCAAGAAAAGATAGAAAGTACTCACTTGGCTACTACTTTCAAGGACAAAGGGGAAAAAAGAAATAAGGATAAGGAAGTTGCAGTTACAGCACCTCAAAAGAAACAACAAAAGAGACTAGATGATATGGAAAGTATGGGTTGTTTCTTCTGTGGAGCTACAGGACATAAGAAGAAGCATTGCACTAACTACCATGCTTAGCATGCTAAGAAAAGTATGCTTCTTAATTTGGTTTGTTATGAGGCTAATTTAACTTTGGTACCTAAACAAACTTGATTGATAGATTCTGGTACAACCACTCATATTAGTGTGCCTAGGCAGGGTTGCCTAAGATGCCGAATGTCAAATAATAGTGAAATATACATTTACGTGGACAATGGTAAGAAGATTGAAGTTTAAGCTATAAGAAAATTTAGATTATTGTTAAAGACTGAATTTAATTTGGATCTTGATGAGACATTTATTGTACCTTTTTTAAACGGAATTTGATTTTTATTTTTACTTTGGACAAATCTAGTTATTCTTGTTCATTTGGAAATGGAAAATTTAGTTTGTTTCATGATTTAAAAATGGTTGGTTCCAGTTCTTTGTCAAGATATGTTAATCTTTATTTAATTGGCACAATTGCTTCATTTAATGAATCCCTGCAATTAAGTACACAAGGTATAAAGAGAAAATTAACCAGTGAGAATTCAACTACATTTTGGCACAAAAAATTAGATCATATCTCCAAAAGGAGAATAGAGAGACTTGTGTCAAACGAAATTCTAAACCCCTTAGATTTTACAAATTTTGATGTTTTGTATTAACTGTATAAAGGGAAAACAAACCAATTAAAGGAGATTTGAAGCCAACAAGACTTTGAACATCTTAGAACCTATGCATACAGATATTTGTGCGCCATTCCATATGGTTTCGTAGAATGGTCAATAATATTTTTTAACATTCATAGATGATCTTTCGAGATATGGCTACATATATCTCATTCATGAAAAGTCACAGTCGCTAGATGTGTTCAAAAATTATAAGGCTGAAGTTGAAAACCAACTCAGCAAAAAGATTCAAAGCGTCAAATCTGACCATGGTGATGAGTACTATGACAGATATGACAGTTCAAGTGAACAATATCGAGGACCGTTTGTTAAATTCCTAGAGGAATGCGGTAATATACTATGCCAAGTTCACCCACTATGAATGGTGTTGCTTAAAGATGAAACATAACACTTAAGGACACGGTGAGGAGCATGATCTCTTATTCTATCTTACTAGAATCACTATGAGGAGAAGCACTTAAGACTGTAGCATATATCCTCAACAGGGTCTTAACTAAAACAACTGCCAAAACCCCTTTATGAACTTTGGACAGGCAAGAAACCTAGTCTAAAGCATCTACATGTTTGGGGATGTCCACTAAGGCAAGGCCTTATAAGCCTAATGAAAAGAAACTAGACACAAAGATAGTGAGTTTTTATTTTATTGGATACTTTGAAAGATCCAGGGGGTACAAGTTTTATGATCCCACAACTAAGTTAATTTTTGAGAAAAAAAAACGCCTGATTCTTTGAGGATGTAGAGTTTGTGGGGGAAGATACGGCTAGAAACTTTGTATTTAAAGAGGAATATGTTGATATTCCTACAGCTGTTATTGACTTTGATTAAGCTTTTATTCTTGACATTGTTTAAGAAGCAGACCCAAATCAAGACAATGTCAAAGAACCTTTCATTCTAGAAATTGTTCTAGAAGAACAAACTCTACCACCTCAAGCTCCTATACCATTAAGGAGATCCACTAAAGAAAGGAAAAGTGCAGTGCTAGATGATTACATTGTATATCTCTAAGAATGTGAGTTTGACATTGGTGTGGTGGAAGATGATCCAATCAACTTCTGTCAAGTTATGGAAAGTTCTAGATCTCAAGAATGGATTGATACCATGAAGAAGGAGATAAAGTCCATAAAGAACAATGACGTTTAGGATCTTGTCCCATTGACTAAAAAAGTGAAACCCATTGGTTGCAAATGGATATTTAAGACCAAGAGAGATTCGAAAGGCAATGTGGAGAGGTACAAGGCTCATCTTGTCACCAAAGGCTTTACACAGAAAGAAGACATTGATTTTAAAGATACTTTCTCTCCGGTTTCTTCGAAAGACTCCCTTAGGACTATAATAGCATTAGTGGCATATTTTGATCTTGAACTTCATTATATGGATGTTAAACTGTGTTTCTCAATGGAGACATTGATGAAATAATCTATATGGTGTAACGAGAAAACTTTGTATCGGGAGATGCAAAGAAGATAGTTTGTAATTTAAAGAAATCTATCTATGAGCTTAAGCAAGCTTCTCGTCAATGGTATTACAAATTTTATTAGGTTATTATCTCGTTTGGTTTTGAGATGAATATAGTCGATGATTGTATATACTATAAGTTTAATGGGAGTAAGTATATTTTCCTAGTTTAATATGTTGATAACATTTTGCTTGCTAGCAACAATATGGGCTTTTTGCACAAAACCAAGAGATTCTATCAAAGTAATTTGGAATGAAGGATCTTAGTGACGCCTCTTTTGTGTTAGGTATACAAATACATCGGGATTGCTTCAAGGTATTCTTTGATTATCACAAAAGGGCTATATCAAAAAGGTTCCTAAGAGATATGGCATGCAGGATTGCAAACCAGGCGATACCTTTTTAGTCTCAATCAGTGCCCTAAGAATGATTTTGAGATTCAAGAAATGTAAAAGATTCCTTATGCATCAACAATAGGGAGTCTGATGTATGCTCAGGTTTGTACGAGTTTAAATATTGCATACGTTACAAGGATATTAGGTAGACACTTAAGCAATCCTAGAAAGGATTATTGGATAGCAGTCAAATAAGTCTTGAGGTATTTATAGAGAGCAAAAGACTACATGCTCACCTATCAAAGGTTAGAACAGCTTGAGATCTTTGGGTATACTGACTCCGATTATGTTGGATGCCAAGATAATATGAAATCTACGTCAGGCTATGTCTACCTTCTGGCTGGAGGTGTTGTTTTTTGGAAAAGTACTACAGTCTCTTATAGCATCTTCTACTATAGCGGTAGAATTCATAGCATATTGTGAGTCATCCAATCATGGAATATGACTACGGAATTTTGTCGCGGGCTACGCATAGTGGACAGTATTTAAAGACCACTCAAGTTATTTTGTGACAATAAGTCGGCTGTTCTATATTCAACAAGAGTCCGACGAAGTTAAAGCATATAGACATCAAGTTCTTGGTTATGAAAGAAAAAGTTCAAAGTGGACAGTTGTCTATAGAGCACATCGGTATAAACTCTATGATTGCGGATCGGCTTATTAAAGGATTGCTGCCCAAAATGTTTCATGAGTACACTGCTCGTATGGGTGTCATGTCTTATGAGCATATTTAGTTTTAGTGGGAGTTTGTAATTTTAGATGCTTTTCTGATATAGACATTTTTCGTTATTCCAGTTTCTAGATATTTTGAGGTTATTTTCTGCAGAAATAAAGTTTTTAGTTTATTCACACTCTGATTTTAGTATGGTTTAATCTCACTAAAGTTTTAAGATGGACCAATTGAAAATAGACATGTTAAGATCACATTGCATAAAATTTTCATGCTACACATCCATGCTTGATCTTTGGCATTGTTGTATTGGTATATGTGATCATTGATGGGTCTAGTTACGGCATATATAAGGAAGGTCATTTTGGTCCTATATTGATATGGTTCATGAACAAATTGTTGAGATGCATAAGGTTTTAACAGTAAAATTCATGAGCTCATAAGGTATAATTCACATTTATAAAGTTTTCAATCTAGCCCAAGTGGGGGATTATTAGAGTTAATCCAATATATGGGCTAATATATTAAATAAATGTGTATTAAAGGCTATCGGATAAGGATAGCCCAACTAAAGTGATCAATTTAGGTTTTAAGCTTTTATTGCATCATTAAGTATGAGCTTCTATGTATAAAGACCAAAATATAATTAGTGATTTTATGGTGGGTTAAATTAGTAATTAAGGATAACTGTTAGGGTTAGCAGTTATATAAAGGGGTTGTAGTCTCCAAGTCAATACCTACGTTATTTTCTGTTACCCATCTATAGAGCGATTACAGAGGTATTCTTTGAAGAAGACTTACGTACTAGACTTGGAAGATCCTCAACCTACAGACTTAGGAATTACATCACAATCAATATATTCAGGTTAGCTTCCATATCTCATTAATTCTTTAATTGATTTGACATAAATAATTCTGGTTGATGATGATTCTCATCACAATATTTTGTTCTAACATGTTGGGTTTAAGGGCTGGAAGGAAGAAGAAGCCAGGAGGGAATTCCAAGTGGGTCAGGGGGAATGGGGTGAGAGGGTAGAGAGTGGAGGACAAGGTAAAAGAAATTAGAAGATAAGGGTGTGACTTAGGAAAAGCTGTCGCTGTTTTAGGTAGGTTAGCTTATTGAACAGGGAATGCGACAACTTTGAGCGTAGAAAGAACTGCTGGATAAAGAGGGTAAGCAGGCAGAGGATCAGTCTTGATGCTAGCGGTCAATGAGGGAGATAGACCAGGGATGAAAGCAGACAAATGTAGACAATCGGACGTTAACTATCGATTACTAAAAAGCCTCATCTGTCCATTGGGCCAAGACATAAATTCGATTATTGTAAGCCTTTTTTTTGTTTAATTTGTAAATAAGACATGCTATACTATGTACTAATTATATGTATGTATATATGTATATGTGCACTTATCATGATGCATGTACTCATTGATAAAGCATCCCTTAAACTCATTCAAGAATTAGTGAGTGTTTCGTCGAATCTTCCATGGTCTAATATGATCATACTCATTTTTAATTCTTGTTTACATCATGTTGCTTTTGTAGTCAAAGTTTTTGCGTCTTTCTTTTGTTCTATGGGTGTGGTTAGGTAGTGTTTACAATCATATGTGTTTATAATTATTTCTTTAATTTAAAACAAATGAACGAGGCCTTGTTGGTCATTTTTTGTGTCATTTACCTAATTCAAGTTAGATGGGAGATTTTTAACATGATTTACATAATACAGGGATAATTAATCATTCTTGAAAGCAGAAGATGAAATTCAATATTTTGATAGAACACATGAGTGATTTTACATGTTTCCTAAATTCAGTATAATTTTGTATCACCTTAATATGTATGCGGTACAATAGTATCAACACTTGAGGTTTTGTTTTTGCTTTTTTTAACTTGAAAGAAGGGAGATTTAAACTTTATACTTCAAGCTGGATGAAGAGTTTATTCTTCAAGCTGGATCAAGAGTAAATTTAACTTATATATTATTTTTTTTAATAATCATCCTAAATTCTAAAAATTACACCTAACATTCAACAATATGTTGGAAACAAAAAATTTAAAGGATGTCTAGAAACGTAGTTGGAACTACAACTACTATAGCATATGAGAACTTTGTATTATAAAATATTATTGTTTTACACTATAATATAGCATATAAGAGCTTTATGCTGTTTATAATTGAAACTTTCAATTCCAACTAAGCTGCTAAACAGCCTATTAAATATCTTGAGCCCATGTTATATGCATGTCATACAAGTTGGGGTTTATGGTAAAAATTATGGACAGTTCCGCCAATAATCTGCCAGCTTCAAAGTGTTACTTCTAAGAAACTGATGTCATACAGAAAGTAGATTGGACCATTCATAACCACTAGTGAAAATAGGAAAAATTATATTTTGATTGTTTCCCAAAGCAGATGAATGTAAATGTCTGTATACAAAATAAAATGTTATAGCGTATATCCTATGATGTGTAGTAACTCTCCTTTTAATTATCGCCTGCAATCGTATTGTTAGTTTCTTACTTCTTTTACAGGGGTTTTGGTACATTTGTCTGAATCAAAAATAGTATAAACCTTTTACGCAATTATACTGTAAAGCGAAAGCTAACACAAGAATAAATTTTTTTTCGTATACCTGCAATTAACTTAATTTTTTTGCACATTGGTCTGAATCAGAACCAATATAAATCTTTTACATGTTATAATGTAAAGAAAAAAACAAAACAATGTTATTTTTTCTTTGGTGTTTGGGAAGTATGGTCAAAATTGAAAGCTGTAACATGTGAAAGTTTTATACTGTAGTTTACTTTTTCCAGAGCACTGTAGCATAATAGAGCTTTATACTATAGTAAACAAAAATTTTGATTAGAACTGATTTTATCAAACATCCTTTTGTTATACCTACAAATGCAATTAATGTAGTGTTTAACAATGTGAATTAGATACAAAATTTGTTGTCAAATGTAGTGTTTGACAATGTGAGTTAGATATAAAATTTTTTGTCGCTACATGTAAACCTCTCACATGCTACATTGTCAAAAAAATAATATAATGTAAAGCTCTCACATGCTATAGTATTTTCAACTAAAATTAATTCAAATCATTGATTTTTAATCAATGCTTGCAAACATCTTAATTTCTCAGTTTTAAAATTACTTTTAACAGGAAAACAGAATCAAGTGCGAAAAAAATCGCACGTGCGTAGACACGTCAACAATAAAGGTTTTGTTTGGCAATCTAGTTAGAACTTATTCTAACTGCTATAATGTAAAACTCTTACATATTATAGTAAAAAGTAAAAATTTATTACTGTATAAAATTTTTATATACTATAGTGTTAAGTTTTAAATTCGTTTTTAAACATTTTTAAAACAGATTGGATAATTGCACGGTAGGAATGGGAGAAGGAGATAGTCTCCCATGTGATCGGGCGTCTTTGCCCCCCCAAACTTTGCACGTTGGAGTTTGGACGTGGGATGGCGACTTGAGCGAACCCAAGCTAGCTCGATTTCTTTGATTTCGCGGTGGGGCCATTTTCGTCCTTTTCTCACCCTCCTGATGGTTGACCTTTGTCTCTTGGGAGAGGCGCGTGGGGTCAAACGAGAAGAAAACCTTTTTTTTTTTTTTAATTTTTTTCCATCAACCACCGCAAACTGTCTTTGTGAGTCGTGAATATAATATTGACCATGCATGTTACTACTATACCTGCCCTGATGGGCGGATGCAAGTGTTTAATAGGCATAATCAGGACCAATTTTTTAATTAAAAATAAAATAAAATTTTTATAAATTATAATAAAAAATAGATATTCACACTTGTATGTGAATTTATTGTCTAACAACAACTTAACATATATTTTTTCCTCAACAATAATATTTTTTTTAAAATGTCTTGAGAATAATATTTACATGACAAAATAAGTTGAAACCATGATTAGAACTAATTTATTGTTTAAAAACATGTTAACATATATTTTTTTTCTCAAGAGTAATATTTTTTTTGAAATGTCTCGAGAATAATATTTACATGACCTTTTTGGTGACTATGTTTGGCAAAGTAAGTTGGAACTATGATTAGAATTAATTTTAGTTAAAAATATTATAACATATGAGAGTTTTACATTATAACATTTTTTTATTTTTTACTCTTAACATATTAGAACCTTTCATTGTTTGAGTTAAAACAGATGTGTTTTAACTCACTTTGCCAAAATATTTTTTTAGGGAAAGTTGCTGGTATTAAATGATCTCTTTGGTAACTAGTGACTAGTGTTTTGTTCAGTAAAAGACAAAAAAAAAATCCGAAAAAGGATAATTTACAAATAATGTATGTTTCTCAATACAAATCATAAAACTACACAGTAGCAATAAAAAATTAAAAAAAGAATGCATTACCTACAGTCATGAACATATACTATTACTAATAAATGCCAACCGTTAATTTGGCCAAAGAAAAAAAAATCTTTGCTTGAGTGCATGGAATTATAAACAAATCCTATTAGGATGGGTTTTTTTTTTTCTTTTTCATCCTGTTTAATTAAACAATGAGCACATTTTGCTCGAGTAATATATGAAAATATTTAAAAACAAGGACGTACTTTTCCTTACCTCTTTAAATTTGTTGCAATCGCAATTTTATAGCCTTTTAATTTACGTGAGCTTTAATAAAAGCAATATAGAAAAAAAGAAAAGAGAGACACATTATTAATTAAAGATAATCATGATATATTTTAGCAGAAAAAGCGAATTGTATTACATATCTATAAAAAAAATGTTTTTGCAGAAAAAGCAAATAGTAGCACAAATCTATGAAAAAAAAATCTTTTAGAAGTTCTCAATAGCTCAACAGTCTCTCAAGTCTATTAATAAGTATTTAATCTTTTTTTTAAATGGATACTAATTAACATATCAAATGTTGGAATTGTTTAAGTTTTACTAGAAATAAGAATGCTATATAGACGCAAAAGTCCTATATTGGAATCTTATGAAATAATGTAGCATTTTATAATATGTTAACCTTTCGAAAGGGTTGATGATATATATTTTTTAGACTCACTTTAAGCTTGTATGTGTGCGTGTGGCGTGGGGCACATAGAATTGTTGTCTAAAATATTGTCTTAATTAATTAAATTTGAATTTAAACTAATTTTAATTTAAATTAGACTTAATCGTAACTTTTTAGAAACAAATTTTGAATTTTAATTTAATCGGAAAGCGATTGTTATTGTTAAATGGTTTTTTTAAAAGGTTGTCTTTTATTTTATAAAATAGAAAAAAAACATGATTAGAAATTTTTTTATCTAAAATTTTACATTCTTCATCTCTCACTTAAAAAATTGTGTTCATTATTATCTATGTATTTTTCATTATTGCTTGGTGCCGAAACACAAAAAGAAAATGACTTGTCATATTCTAGAAGTGATTTGTAGTGAATCCCATAAGTAATCTCAATTGAGAGGGGGTAAGTAACACTATATGGAAAGCGTATTTTGTACATATTTTAACCCCCTGTTTAGCAAAAATGGTGGGAATCACTTTTCAGTTATAAACAGTGTAAAGCTCTCATGCAACAGTAACAATAAAAAGATCGCTATAGTATAAAACTCTCACATGTTACAGTAAAAGTAGTTCTAACCAACAGTTTTCACTACCCTTCTAAATAATTTCTTATTCCACAATTCTGACCTCAAAGATTACAGAGATAGCAATAAACTCTGAAATAGAGACAACAAAAACAAATCAATATAATAGGAAAAAGAAAAGGAAATTGATTAGCAGATGGGCTATGTTCAATATCATCAATAACTACCATCAATCCGTCCTAAAAGATAATTTAAAATAATTAATAATGAGATCTTCAACAAAGTACCATTGACAGCAATTTCTACATATTGCAAATGCGCCCCATAAACACAGTCGTCTTCTTCCCGAATCATCCCCCAACTCCCACACAGGGGTGTTGCCAGAAAAATAAGTCAAAGTTGGGGACGTCTACTAAAGTTATCAAAAATGAGGTGAGCTGTTATGAAGTAGAACAAATTAAAGCTTAAGAATTTTGGAAGGGTAAACTATATATTTTATTAGATTCGCATATAAAATTTAAAAGGAAAAAAAATTCCAGGTGGGATGGCGTCTACGTGCACGCGGCTCCTTCTCCCTCCCCCACGGTCCCACGTCTACAATGCATATTGTGTATATGTTCTTTTTTTTTTGGCTGGTCTTTAAAAAAATGTATTTATTTCAAACTTCTTTTTTATATCTCGCTATTATTCTCGATTGGGTCCATTTTGTTTACGTGTTTCCCATTATCAAAACATGCACTTATTAGCAGATTTATTTAACGCTTTAGATTAAAAAAAAAAAAAAAAAAACATATTCTTACTCTATAAAATGTTTGACTGCTCTGCAAACATACCTTCTAACAGTATTGTCATCTTTGTAAATTCGATTTCAAATGTAAGAAATCGTATACACAAATATATATATATATATATATATATTTGGGTTAATTTTTTCCCTTTTTGAACGATGTGACTGGTCTTATTTATTGCTTGAACTTTAAAACGTAAAAAATCATATCTCTAAACTATTCAATATGTTCTATTTTACCCATTTTATTACTAAATTTAAAAAACATTGACAGAATTGAGTAAATAATTTCACTTTTGACTCTCAAACAATACAGCTTGTCTTATTTTTACCCCTGAACTGTAAATTATAATAAATCATATCCTTAAACTATGAAACTTGTCTCATTTTGATTATTCTATTATCTACTAGATTAAGCCACACATATATGAGTCTGATCAATTAGTTATAAATCAACGGTCGAGATTAGATCTTTCATAATCAAATTTCACATGTATCAAAATAACAAATAGAGATTTTATAGACAAATGTACATTTTTGTTGACTAAAATTAATAGTAATTTTGAGATCTTTTTAGTAATTATCGAGTCCAGTTAAGTGAAGCATTTATTATTACGTTATTTGCATAATTTTCAACCCTAAAATTTAGCCATAAAAATGATAAGTAGGATATATTCTAGTCTCTATGTCTTGATTTCATCACTATCCAAGAATTTTTTCTCTTATTTGCTTATTTTTTTTAATTTTAAATTTACAACAATACAAACCCAACATAAGTCATATGATGGAGAAAATTTGATAAAACTTTTTGAGAACAAAATAGTAAAAAAATTTCAAAAAAAATTATAAAGAAGAAGAAGAAGAAGAAGAAAAATAGTAAAACTTATGAGATAGAGAAATAGAATTTAGGGATTTTGTTTTCAAAATATAAATTAAATATTTATATATATATATAGCCAAATGGTCAAAATGGACATTTGTCTCAATCCTGCAACATTTAATAGATTTAGTAATAGAGTAATCAAAGTACGATAAGTTTTATAATTTAGAGATGTAATTTGCTATAAGTTAAAGTTTAGGGTCAAAGTGGGACAAATTGTATAGTTTAAGAGACAAAAGTGCAATTATTGGCTCAATTATGCCAATATTTAACAGATTAAGCAATAGAATTGCCAAAATAGGACAAGTTTAATAGCTTAGGATGTCATTTGTTACGTTTTTAAAGTTCATGGGCTAAATTAGGACAAGTTGTATAGTTCAAGATCCAAAAGTGAAATTAACCTACTATATTAATATATGTGTTTGTAGATAATCATATATACTAAATATGTTAACATACGATGAAAGTATTGGCACATTTATGGGGCATTTAAGAACATAATTGAAACTACAACTAACTTTTGTTAACTTTGCTTGACTTGTATTTTATAGTTCCAATCGTGTTCCTTAATGTCCTATTAATAGTTCCTAAATGTCCTATTAACAATGCCAAATCATAATATTGATTAGGGTGTTCACGAAATCCGTCAATCTGTGTAATCTGTTCAATCTAATCCAATCGAAGGATTGGATTGTAAAAACTATGGATTGATTTTTTATTGAGATTTTTCTGATCCGACATATACGGATTGGATTACGAATTAAATATCTTCCAATTTGTGTAATTCGTGAATCCGATATATACATATATATATATATATATAATACTTAAATTTTATATATGATTATATATATGTGTAGATATAAATTTCTAAACTAATATATATGTGTGTGTAGGCTATGGGTAGAATTTTTTTTACAGTATTATTAAGTTAAAAAAATAAAACCCAGCCCAAATGAACCCCAAATCTACCTCCCATTTTGTTCAAGTTAATATACATATAGTTTTATTAAGTTTGTTTATTGTAGTTCTATAATTTTATTTATTATCTGACTTGCATTCTATTAGGTTGTAACTTGTTAGATTTTAATAAATTATGTCATGATATATTATGCTTTTTTATTCTTAGTTTTTTGAATTAATTAAACCCCTGTATGTGAATCTGCGGATTTCAAACCGTAAAATCCATTGTTTGCAGATCGGATTGGATTGATTGAGACTCTCACAGATTGGTTTTGGATTAAGAAAATCCTAATTTGATATATACGATTGGATTATGAATTAACCTTTAATTCATGGATTTCAATCCATAAACACCCCTAATGTTGACTATATAAGAAAAACACTACTATGATCAATCACTTTTCCTTTCCTTTCCTTTGTTTTTCTTCTCTTTTTTTTTTTTCTATTTATTTAGAAATTCACATGCTTGATAATACCATATTACTTTTAAAAGATATTTATGCTGTTAGATAATCCATGATTGTTTTCTATCGGGCTTATTACTTATTTTTATAACGTTACATGTCCGCGATTATCATCTTCTTTGGGTTAATTTTAGAAACATTGGTACTAGTGAAGAACATAGTTTCTTAGGGGATAATTAAGAATATATTTGAAGAATAATACTAGTACTTTTTTTAAAAATATCATGTCTAATATTATAGTGATTACTAGCAATTACGATATTAATGTCATTTTTAAATTTTCTTAGTAGTGTTTATAACAGTTATGATTATTAAAACATGTTGTCCGTAAATTATGAATATAGTGAGATTTTAGTCCTTGAACTTTTGATTTTGACGTATCACTCCTTGAACCTTTTTTCTCTTTAAATTTTTGTCTCTGATCATATAATGGACAATAGATCTCTATAATTAACAAATATGACCATTCTTTTTTTTTTTAATGGACAAATATGATCATTCTATATGCGTATCAACTTAGAAATTTAAAAAATATATAGTTATAATATATGCAAAATTCTCTTTGCTATTGTTAAAAGCTATTAAAAACAATAGCATTTTGTCCTTATTTATGTAAAATTTTCAATTATTATATCTACATCAAATTTTAGAAATCATTTGTTAATTTTTATGTGGGGGATCAAAACTGTAAAAAAACAAAAGTTTAGAGAATAATATGAGAAAATTAATAGTCCAAAGATTAAATTGCTACAATGCTCAATATAATTCGAAGACTAATAATGTCCACAAATAATAACCCAAAAAAATTATTCATTTTTTCCTTTTCTTCTCGTTTCCTTAACCATGCCAATACTTGAATTGGCCTTTATCAATGGCTACAAATTTAGGATTAATAATGTACATATGACAATGATTAAAAAAAATGGATTGAATTGTGCTTCTTGTATAAAAATTATGTATAACCAAATTAATGATTTTACTGTTTTGCCCCTTTCGCTATAACTTCTTCATCTTCCTCATTTAACTATCCTTTCTCTCATGCTTCTCTCTCAACCGAAGAAACACAGGCAGCCATGCTCGCCAACCTATGCCTCCACCGAAGATGCTTTCCGTTGCTTATCTCCATCGGAGATCTCGGATTTAAACCCGTATGGACCCTCTTTTATTCGTCTTCTCTTCCCCCTCTCTCTCTCTTCTTCGTCTCTCTTCCTTTCTCTATCTCTGCGACGTTGTCGAGACGTACGCAGTTCCACGATGATTCCATTCATGCAAAGTCCATAGTCAACCAGCAGAAGCTGCCTATTGCGACTTCTGAGCAGCCTTCGGGAGCCGCGCAATGGGCACTAACCAGCCGGGCAGCCTTCGGGGCTGCGCGACGAGCATGGCGACTTCAGGAGTCGCCATCGGGAGCCACACGATGGCTAGATCTCTTCGTTCTTCTCCCACAGCATATCCGGCGTCTCCTGCGGTAGATCCGAAGTCTTTCGCAACAGATCCGATGCTACAATCCTCCACCGCGACGATCGAGGTCCGCCGAAGTAGCGCCGGAGATCGAATTTCGTTTTCTCAGATTTTTTTGGTTTTTGTTTTCTATTTTTTTATTTGGTTCTTTTTATTATTTTTATTTGATTATTTTATTTGTTGAGGGTATATATGGTACTAAAAAGATAATAAAATGAATAACCTGACATTTTTTACAATTGATTTTTTTTATTGAGATAAACCAATCCAGACTTTTTTTTTTTTTTTTTTTTTTTGAGACATATATGTAAAGATCACAAACTCGAGCTGGCCTTTCCGTACTTGCCAGTACGGGCGCCACTAGCCGTAGATCATTTCACGCATTTGAAACAGCCGGTTTCATCCCTCGGCAAGCCACGTCTTGCCACATGTTTAAGCTGTCGGGCCTACTAACTCCGCAAGAGATCTTCTGCTTCGTAGCTCAACGTCCCTTCTGTGCTCTCGTCTCAGCATCCATCAATACGACTCCGCTAATCCTGTTGCACCAGGTGTCAGAGGTCATCCAGCCATAATGCACGCTGATATCTCTCTCTGGCGTAGGGAATCAACTATAAAAAAAAAGAATTTAAAAAGGCTGCCAAAGCCCTCATTAACACAAACATGCCCGAGTTTTAAGAACATGGAATTGGGGAGAGCTCCAAGCTTTGAGAGCTGATCCAAAGGTGAAAAAAATGAGAAAAAGAAAGAAAAATGAGATAAATATTTAGTTTAGTTTTATTTTAGTTTTAGGATTTATTTTTAGTTTTAGTTTTACATATTTCATTTTTCTTTTGAAGATTGGAGCTACAAGAAAGGGAAGAAAAATATTGGAAAGGTAGAATTTAGAGTTTATGACACCTTCATTTTGATGATTTCTTTTCCATTTCTTTCTAAATTTTTGTATATTTTAAAAACATTTGAATATTGGTGTTGTTTATTTTTATTTCTATTTATGCATTAGTTTTGTGTTTTAGGGTCTAATTGTTCCTATGAATGGATTTTGCTTTATTTTTACTCTTATAGATTGTTGTTGATTATTGAAAATTGTTTATTCTATAATGTGCATAATGCTCTTAGCGCCTTGACCAATCAAGGTGATATTGTTGAACTTGCATGAAATTAGAAAATAAATTTTTAAATCTTGATCAACAATGGGATAACATGTGCAATTTAGAATAGGATTATGTCCTTAGACATGTGTAGTCCTTGTGAATGTCTGAACTGAATAAGTTTGTGTTAATTCCTCATAGAAATATAGAGGTCCTAATTATCATGGGTCCTAATTATCATGGATATTCCTATGAGTTTTCAGAAGAAGCAAATAGGTAATTTAGTACTTCAACTAACAATTTCATTAATTAAAACTAATCATTTAGATGGTAAATTTAATTCAAATAAAGTTAATCGATCAAATTGGATCCTTAAAGTTTTTTTTTTATTATTTTAGATCCGTCTATTTAATTTTAATTTTGTTATTTTCATTTTAGTCTTTTTTTACTTGATTATTCAAATAATCTTAGAGTTAATATAATTTCAGTAATTAATTAAAATTAAACACAATCTCCATAGGAATGATACTCTATTCATCATTATATTACTTGTTTATATGATATTATGCACCTGAAATTTCTAACAAACAATTAGTGTTGGTTTGTTTTTTAAAATTTGACTTCTTAATATAATCTCATCATATTAGTTTTGTCTATTTTGTATAAAGATTTGTATTGTCAAAGGTTTATGGTTTTAAGTTTATAATTTTGGATATTATATGGTGATAAGTTTATAATTTTGGATATTAATTATAGAAAAAAGCTCTATTGACGCTCTTTTTTATAGGGTTCTAACTCTTTCTTCCTTGTGCTTAGGGCCATCGCCTCTCTTTAGGAGGTCAAGGAGGCAGAGTCTGGTGTTGTTTTAGGATAGTTTTCTAGACTTTGGATCCCCTAAGGATGTAGCCAAGTGAGCCGTGATAGTTTCTCTAGGGGTGGGTTGGTTTGAATGGGGTTTAGAAAGGATGTTTGTGGCCCGATAGAGGGGGTTTCCTTATGAGTTAGGAGGAGTTTCATGTGGCTATCAATGGTGGCTTAACAGCTTTCGCCATCATTTCTTTGGTCTCGACAAGATGTTGGAGCCATGTTGGTGTTGCCTCCTCTAGTCAACGGTGGTAGAGATCAGCTTCCCATTAGTTTTTTGGTAGGTTCACGGAGTCCTCTTTCATCCTTGATGGTAGTTAGCTTGTCATTAGTATCTTCGCCAGTGTTTATTGGGTCTTACCCTTTTATTTTTAGTTTTTTTTGTCAAATACAATCAGTGTTGTTGTGGCCATTTAAAAGTAGTTTGCTTCTATATTTTGTTGGTTTGTCATTGTAATAGTGAAGGTGGTCTCTCCACCTTTCGTCGTAGTTTTTTTAGCTAGTCCATGTGTTGTTGTTCTTGACAATGTTGCAATAGGCCATTGTGCTATTAGATCAGAATTATCTACCTTCTATAGTAGTCTATTTGAAAGAGGTATTTTTGATATTGATTAGTGGCATGGCTCTTCAGTTTCCTCATATTGTAACTCGGTACATGTATTATCCTTAAGCATTTTTTAATTGAACCTACTAGTGGTTCTAGTATAGTGTCTAGGTTGGGTGGTTATATGTGTTGTAGTCTTTTATGCCTGTATTGTTCTAATTTGAAAAGTAATTTCCATTTACAAGCTCATGTTTAAGGGGGATTGATTAATAGGGGAACTTGAATTTTACTGGTCCTTTCTCCTTCATATTTCTTCCTTCTTTCTTTTCTTCTTCTTCTTCACCATTTGTTGTCCATTGCCTTCCCACAACTTGCTGCTACAACCCATTGTCCCCTCTACCACTAGTAAGCCGTCGCCAATTTCTTATGGTAAAAGTGTAAAAGTTTTGACTTCAAACTAGTATTTTGGTTTAAATTTAGTATTTTAGCTAAAAATTAATTATGTAGAATTCTAAATTTAAGAATATATTAATTGATAATGTTAATTGATTAAGTTTACGATTTAATTGGTTATAGAGTTTACTATCATCAATGATTAAAAAAATCTGCTAATTGATTATAGAATTCTCATTTTAGGATTATGTCAAGTCGATTATGATCATTTAGAACTTTAGGTTGATTAGTACTGTGGGTAATCTCGACGGTCCAAGGCCTAAAGTTGAGATTGAAAAGAAATAAAAGCTCAAGTCTAGGAAGGCAAATCAGCTGAAGGGTGAATTGGAGAAAGCTCTCCAAGGAGGTCAAGACAAACTCGAAGGGTCAAGAAGTTAAGGTAACCAGATGACCAGGTTCAATGAACATAAGGATGTAAATCTGAATCTAGAAAAGCTAACTAAATTTTACAGAATCAAGAAAGTATGTGTTATGCGACATTTAGGAGAAAAAGTTAAACATAAAATAAAGGAAAGTCATTGAAACAAATTAGAAAAGAAGATATTTCTGATTTAAATGTGATTTTAATTTTAATTTCCCATAATTAACTTGTAAATGAGATTGTAATTATAAATAGAGGTGAAATCCTCATAAAAGGGACTTTTAGACTCCTTGTGCATGTACTTAGTAAAAGAATAGTGAAATTCTCTCAAAATGGATGCAAATCTCAACGAGTGAACTACTATAATTCCTAGTGTTCTTGTTATTTGATATGCTTTAATTTTCATATTATTACATGAGAGATTTATTTTTTGCAAGTGATTCATGAGGGATTATTGTTGGAGACTTTCCACAGTCAACAATTGGCGCTAAAAGGAGGGCCATATTTTTTTGAAGTGAACTTTCATACTATAACACTCTCACAATCAACATGGTGACTTCACGTACCAATCACACTAGAGATAATAACTCCATCATGTAGGGCCATAATTAGTTTGTTGAAGGAGGAGCCGAGGGGTTTTAGAAGAGATAGACAGCCCTTGAGAACCACCGTTTTAGAGCAGAGGGTGGCGGGGATGAGTGGACTACTTGAAAAGCTCTTGGCGGTCCTCGACAACATTCAAGGCAAAAATGGTAACACTGCAAGTGATGACCCAGTAGAGTAAAGGAACAATGCTAGTGACCAAAACAATGGTGGCCAGTAGGTGAACCCTAAACCGAAGAGTTTGCAAGTGGCCAAAATAAGAGGGCTAGTTCCATGGACAGTCGAGAAAGAAGGCAAATAGTGCTTAGGCTTAAAGCTAAGTGGTGAACCAGCAGAGGCAGTATATAGGTCTTCCCCAATTAGCACTAAGCCGTCCAACTGATAAGACGCTGCCTCTATCTAGAACTAAGGTAATTTAAGAGATTAGCTATATAGAGGTGATTTAAGAGACCGGTTGCATGCAAGGAAGCCTTCTCCTTAGGAAACAACTCTAACCTTGTCGGTCACCTAGCTACCAACCAACCAATAAACAATCCATAGGTCGACCCTCTGTAGATAGCTCAATATGTAGATCAACAGTTGTAGGCTGCTTTGGGACTCTTCGTGGGCATGGAGATAACATATTCCCATCGTTTTGCCCCTGAATCATGGATGTGCCTTCCCAGAAAAGTTCAAGCCACTGTAAATGACTCTCTATAGAGGGCTTACTAATTTGGAAGACCATATTCAAATCTATATGTCTAATATGGAACTCTGTGGAGTTTCAGGGGATATTATGTTCCGCGCTTGCAGTCAAAATCTAGCAAGGCTAGCGAGGTGATGGTTTAGAACTTTAAAGCTGGGAAGAATTATATGCTTCCAAGATTTGAAAATGGCCTTCTTTGAAAAAAGCTCAAGTTCCTGACATAGAGGCCAATGAGTCCTTAAAAGATCGGCGAAGTGGCAATCTCTAAAGATGTCGCACTCATAAAAGGATTGAGTAGTATGCATACGGATATCCCAATTAGGGATGATCTTGACCATAAAGGCCTGAAGATGTATGGAGAATTCCTAGAGAGAGTTTAAGGTTTCATTAATCAGGAAAAGGTGAAGGGCCTGGCGTTTAGGGGTATTATGTCAGACAACGTAATTGTCAGGGGTCTAGGGAGGAAAGAAAAAGAGCAATCCTTATGGGCAAAGTGGTTTCAATTTGCCAATTTGTGATCCTTAGTAGACTTAGCTGAGCCAAGCGATTATCATAGATAACATTAAGCAATAGAGGCGTGAGGATGGACGACCTCGACCCCAGCAGAGTTATGACAACTACCACAACCACACAATCCTAATTGATGATATCTACTATAGAATAAGTGACAAGCCTTACCTCTAACATTCTATACCAATGAGGTCAAATCCTAACATGCACAACCAGAATAAGTATTATAGGTTCCATAGTGATATGTGACACTATACCAGTAGTGTGTGGACCTTAAAGACGAGATTGAGAGGTTGATATGGGAAGGTCGATTGCAGGAGTATAGAGCCAATAAAAACAATAGAAGAAATAAGAAGAGGAATGATCGTAGAGACAATCAGAGGAATGATGCATAATGACATGATGATGACCATTAAGATAATAATGCTGTAGAGCCTACAGATGTGATTTGCAATATATTCGGTGGACCCTATATGGAGGAGACTCTAGGAGGTTCTAAAAGAATTATGCCCGTGAGGCTAGAGAGGCATATAGCAAAGATGTTTGAATGTGTTGACGAGTAGACCGGCCAAGGCACCGAGGTTTGAGGGAATGGAGATCACTTTTTTCATATCTGTAACTAAATCTCTTAGTCTAGAAGGCAATGGACCCAAGTTGAGATTATGTTTGGTTTTTTGCCTTTAATTAATGCAAGTAATTTCCATTTACTAATTATTTATGTTTCCTAAAGTTTGATGTCTCTAATAGATTGACCACCAATTAGTTAATTTTGTAATTAGGGCTAGTACTTAGGAAAGGAGAGTTCTAATTATGGGTTTAGGAAAGACGACCTAGACAAGTGTAGAGTTGGGAGACATGATTTTCTTTGTAGCTAATTATAAAATATGCTTAATGACCCCTTAGTAATTGGCTTTGAATAGGATATTAGAACTAATTATTTTGGGTAAATTTCAATTGAGTACTTGGGAGAGAAAAAATCCAAATAAATGAGAGTTCTATGCCAATAATTTGAAGAAATTAACTTGTCATTAGTCTAAGCAATTACCATTCACAAAGAAAACTTGGTGAAATAGTTTCTATAAACCCATTCCGTCATCTTTTAATTTAGTTCATTTTTGTCGTTGATTATAATTTCTACAATCTAATTTTAGTTTATTTTAATTTCTTGTTTTTATTTAAAATTGCTATTAATTCAATATTATCCAGATAAAGTGAAAAGTGTTTAAACTGCAATAGATAGTAAATTTGTAGTAATTCAATCCCTACTCACACTCTATTAATTGTGATCATGTATACTTGCATGCGGCCAATGCTATTTACTAGCATATCATTGATATAAACTTCCATCGCCTTTTCCAATTTGCTTAGCAAACATGTTGTTTACCAAAAGTTGGTATGTCGCGCCCATATTCTTCAGTTCAAAAGGCATGACATGAAAGCAATACAACCATTTATCCATGATAAATGACGTGTGCTCTTGGTCTCGTAAATGCATGGGGATTTGGTTATATCCTAAGTAGGCATCCATGAAGCTCAACATCTCATGCCTCGCTATGGCGTCGAATAATTGATCTATCTTAGAAAATGGAAAGCTATCCTCTCGGCATGCCTTATTTAGATTATTGAAATTTCCCTACTTCCCATTAGGCTTGCAGACGAACATTGGGTTTGAAATCCAATTAAGGTAATGAGACTCCCTAATGAGTGTTCTTCTCTAACTTGTCAACCTCTTCATGTAGCGCCTTGTACCTCTGCATGCTCATCAATCATCTCTTTTGTCATTTAGAGGGAGAGGGGGCAGTTTGGGTCGTTGTTGAGAAATGGTAGGCGACCTTAGGATTGATTCCTACTATGTTCTTTTGAGTCCAGGCGAAAACATCAAGATTGTTGCTTAAAAACTTCATGAGCTCGTCCGTCTGCTTCTTCATTAATCTTGACCCAATCTCTAGTATTCTCAATGGTTCCTGTTCATCCACTTTTACCTCAAATAGATCGCTATACCAACAATCTCCTTTTATAACCTGGGGTTGATATCTTCCTCCATGAAGGCTTGATGCACCATTCTCATCTTTATCTTCTTGGGGTCTACATATGTACAGACCACGTTAGAGTATGTAAGTCTCGACTCATATTGATTCCCCCTCAACTTTTGATGGTAGATAAAAGTGATTGTTTTTAGGGCCTTTAAGGTCGAACTCCCAATGACTGCATTATATTGCTTGCCTCTTTTCACCACTAAGAAGTTCAAGATCAATGTCATCATTTTGGACTTTTCACTGACTATTACGGGCAACTCAATTGTCCACTCTGGAATTATTCTACTCCAGTAAGATTCCTATCTTGGAAAGATAATCGGTGTACATTATGTCTACAAAGCTCCCATTGTCTACCAAGATTTGGTAGACAATAAAGTTCCCTATCATTGCCTCGACCACCAAAGAGTCATTCTACGGGAAATACACTCCCCTTGCATCTTCCTCCAAGTAAGTAGTATGGCCACAGTTTCTGTTGGAACACTATGGGAAATTGGCCTTAGTTTCATGCAGAAAAAGAACGTCTAAGGAATCTTACGTTAAAAGATCCAATTGTTTAGCTTGCATGAATGTTAGGGGGAAAGAGTCACCTGGTCCATCTGGTTCTAAGCAAAATATGTAAATTATTTTTAGTTTTTGTGTGTTTTTGTTTTCTTTAATTTTTTTTGAGAAATTATTTGAGATATAAACTTAGTTTTAGTGAAAAATCATTAAAATGGCTAAGAAACAGATTTTCTGGAAGCGCGTTTTGATGAACATGAGTTTTTATTCATTCTCAAATAAACTTTCATAAGAAAACAAATAAAAATTAAAAAACGTAGAAATAAAAAAAAATATTTTTGTTTTTGTGAATGTTACAGTAGTTATTTGTTTAACTATTATGTCTGTCATGTTTGCTTTCAATATTTTATCTTATCTGGTAGATGCATTATTTGGTAGGTATTTGGTGTGTCGTACACATTTTGGTTTTGTCCCATTTTGTCAAAAGTTGTACAGTAGTGTTTAATTTTACAAAAGTTGAATAGTTCTTGTTGGTAAAATGTTCAAAAGTTCTATAGTTATGTCACATCTGTATTTATTTTTCTTCATCTACCCATTTGTCTTCGATTATGTTTGATCATATACTATATCTCATTTGTCGTTAGAGTCTTTGTCAGAGTGATGTAAAAAGTTTTTAACTCAAAAAAAATAAAATTCTAAAAAAAAGAGTCTTAGTTTCTTAGAAACCATTATGGAGTCCTCATTTGAATTTCAAAAACTTTTGTGTGTTTTGTGGTTTTAATTCAGGAAAGGGTATTGACTATTTAAATGCTGCACTCTATTTAGGACAAGTCTTGGCTAAGACAAAATAAACCTTATGTATGGAGGGGGTAGTCTTGGTTTAATGGGAACTGTCGTAGTTGGAGTGAAAGTAGAAAAAGTCCTAGGTATTATCCCTAGTTTTATTGTTCAAGATAATCTTTGTGATGAAACCATAGGAATCGAGAATATTGTCAAAAATATCCCCTGATCATTTAAAAGTTATGATTCATCACTCAGATGCATTCATTGTTTTACCATGAGGTCTACAAACTCTAAAAGAAATATTTGTCATAGTTAGTTAGAATCAAGTGGGTATTTTTAATAAATGACTAGATGTGCTTAATGTTAATGGTTTCTTTGATGGTCTTTTAACTTTTATAGATAATGCTGTGGAACAGAACTTTCTTGTAGAGTCAACAAGAAAGGTTTTTATCTCTACACATATTGTTGAGGAATTGCTCGAGAAAATGCAAGTTATCACTTCCGAAGTAGACACTGCAACTTCAAAGCTCAACGGGAAACACAAATGAGATTTAGATCTTTCTCTCTAAACTCTTTTATCTTTCAGTTTGACCTATAGCATAGTTGTTTATGCTGATTTTTCTTTATGTGTTTTGAATAACTGCTCTTGTATATATTTGTTGTTACTCTCATTAAACATTAAGGACAATATTCAATTTAGGTTGGGAGACAAAGTTTGAGACAAACTTTTTCAAGTTTGCATCTGTTTTGTGTATTTAAAATAGGACTTGTTCCAAAACTAAGCGTATTTAAAAAAATATATAAGAGCAAATAATTGAAAAACTAAAAAAGAAAAAAATGGTGTGTTGTTTGTAAAACTGTTAAGATTCTTATCTATTGTCAAGATGGTCGAGTGAATGAGCTAGTCTTGAACCGTGTCTTAATTTGGTCTGAGAATGTAATCTTTCATATATTTTCATTTATGCTTATATTCACTATGCTATGTGCATGCATCTATGTTTAAAATAGCCGAGTTATGGAGTCTTTAGCATTCTTGAGACGTGTCCTAATCATGTTTGTATTATTTTTCATTCTGTTGAGTTTGTTAGCAGCTGCATCTTTAAAAAAAACTAAAAATTGAAAAATCTTAAGAAAATAAAAAAAAATAAAAAAATTTTGAAAAATCTAAAAAAATGTTTTGTAAATATTTGTTTTCTTTATTTCTAAAATGCCTCCTATCCACTGAAGAAAGATGGTTATATCACGGCTTGTTATAAGATTCAGATATTACTAAAGCTTATGTTAATTTTTTGTGTTAGCCTCATATTTAGATTGATTTTTTCCAAAATTTGAGCGCTTAATCTTAAGCTTTGATTTATTATGCTAATTTAAAGATTGTTTATTTAATATAATTTGTTTTATTTTTATAAAATCTTACAATTTGTTTGTATCCTTCTCAAGGCGAAATCCTAGATAATACTAAGTTAAGGACATAATTTAGGTCATCTTTGGATCGTTTGAGCCTTTCAAGCTTCCCTGAATTCATTTATATCCTTAGTTACCCTGTTGTGGTTAATGTTCAATTTTCTTTATCACTCACAAATTTTTAGCTTAACCTTTTTAATAATTTTATATCATTTCTTTTTACCTTTTGTTCATAAGGCATATAATCGGTTTAGAAGTATTTTAGGTTATGCTAATGTTATAGGACGACAGGAAGGGTTATGAAAGCAAATTAAATTTGTTCATTCTATACGTCTATAAATTCAAAAAAAAAAACAAAGAAAAAAGTGCAAAAAAATAAAAAAAATCAAAAAAATAAATCCAAAAATAAATAAAAGTGGATGACAAATAAAAGCATACTTCAAGTCTGGGTTTTTTACTTGAGAAATAATTTGTATATTTCAACGATCCTAGAAATGTAAGTGTTTTATGAGTGAATAAAGCTTCAAATTTATCTTTCATCCTATATTTTTACCTTAGCCTTATACTATAAGTCAAATAAAGTCCTAATAGTCCTTAATTTATTGTTATTCTACACTAGTAGAGAGAGGAATGAAAAACAAACCTATGAGATTTTGTTGAAATGAATTAGCATATATTAATGTAAATTTATCTGGTTTGTATGTAATAATTAGTGATAGAATAACACAAGAGAAAATCCATCTTAAAAATAAGACATAATCTTGAAATAAGCCATAAACTTGAAAAATATCTATATTTTATTGTAGGCCATGATTTTAAAACAACTCTTGAGGACGTTCTACAAAGGAGTCACAAGCTTTTGGAAAATCAACAATTTGGCTTGTTTTTATGTTTTAATAACTTTAATTAATCGAGATTAACAATAACCTAGTTGGGGGTGTGATGAAACTATGAAAATGCACATTTCTTAAGGCTAAAATAAATCATTTTATCTTAACATTTATTATTAAATTCCTCGATTATAGCATCTATGTGTTAATAGTATTGTAGTGTATTTTTATATAAATATATTTAAAAATATGTTTTTAGCTCATTTTTATGTTTACTAATGTTTTTGATAATTTTTAGAGTTGCTTCGGTATGTTAAATATGTATTTACTTTTTAAATAATCAAAACCACAAAAATAATATTATGTGATTTATTTTTAGTCTTAAAATGTTTGAAAATAAGTTTTAAATTTGTAACTATGTTTTATAATTTTTTAATAATTTTTTAAAATATTCTTGAGTCTTAAATTTCATATATGTTAAGATTTGTTAATTTTAGAAGTTTTTATATATTTTAAATAATTTTTGTGTGTTTTATTATAAAATAAATATTTTTAATTGTTGTAAAAATTATGTTTGTACGATAATTAATTTTAGTTTATTTATTTTATTTTAGATTTGAAATCTGCAAGAAAAACAGAGCAAAATAGTGCAAAAAGGGCAACAAGGATCATATATGCTCAAGAAATCAAAAAAAGAAAATAAAAATAAAAGTAGGACACGTGGCATTCTGACAACCATCGAATCGTGATAGTCCTGGCCATCTAAGCCATCCACGTACCCCTTCCTCATGAGTGCGCGACTCAGCAGCCCTTCGATTAGATTTCCACAGAATCATCCTACAGCTAAAATCACTCCTCTGGTCCCACTTGATCTGCATCGTTCAGCGAGTCCAAGTCCATGCAATCTACGGTCTTCAGTGTGTCTCCACGTCCTTTCCATGCTCTACGCTCCACACGATTAGCAAGATAAATAGGCACTCTGTAGATTCATTCGAGAAGAAAAAAGAAAAAAAATCAAATTTTAATCTGATCAAGAGAAAATGGGTGGCAAAAAATATTCACAAAAAATATATAAATCATTTCTTCAAAATATATAAATCATATATTCAAAATAAATCACTCAAATTGCATCTTACTCATTTTCAACCTAAAAATATATAAATAAAATTATAAAAATAATAAAATAAATAAATATGTAATAGTAATTTTCACAACTATAAATACCCCCTCCATGGCTAATAATACTCATTTCTTCTTCTTGTGAGAAATTCCTTTCCTCTTGTAAAAATGTAGTCCTAAGGTTTAGTTTTAGTTTTTTCTTAGTATCTAGTTTTATGTTTTATGTAAAATATTCCTAGTTAATGTTGTAAAATAGTTGTGCTTAATAAAATTATGTGTGTTTCTGCTTTCAACATATCTTTTAAAATTTCCTTTTTGTTGAAAAGAGAGGGAAATTCTAGCAAAATTAAGGTAAATATTTTTAGTTTTTAAAATGTTTTCTAAGTGGTTGCAATGTCAAAATTATTTTTAAAAACTAATTATTTTCATATTAACTTAACTAAAACTCTTGCAAAATCAAGTTTTGATTTATTATTGACATAGGCTGGCACGAATAATACTTAAGAATACTTTGATTATTTATAAACAGGGAATGACATGGTAAATGTTTAACTATAATTTTGTTAGTAATGTTAGTTAGTTAATTTTGAAATCATACATGTTTATTAAAAATGAGCTTTTGATGCATGATAGACATGAATTGTTACATTAAATACTTAAAAACTCTTAATTTATTGTAGACAAAGGATGAGATATAGCATACTTATACCTTTTTTAATAAATAATTTTAGAAAAACTAAAACATATTTAAGTTAATTATTAAAATTGAACCTTTAATTCTCAGTGTTTGTTAAAATTTTTATTTCTTTCTATTTAATTTGCACTTATTAAAGTTCCATTTATCATTCTAATTTAAGTCATATTTCTCGTTGTTGAAATTCCAAAAATAAAAAAAAAATCTAAAAATCGAAAAAATGTGTAAATATTATAAATAATTTGTAAATAATTAACTTTAATCCTTAAATTTTTTTAGCTAAAATAGAATAACTGATATATTTGACCTTTGCAATATCTTTTTCCTATGCGATCGACCTCAGATTCACCAAGTATTATTACTTAGATAACCTTATACTTGAGGTTATATCGGACCTACACTTTTAGACCTGAACAAGGCCCAAGCTCGTGTTACCTTGGTCCTGGTTGTGCAAAGGCCCTTGTGGAACCTAAAACACCTTGGCCAGCCAATCTGTGCTACTCGGTGGAAGAAAGAGACCTATTAGTTTCTTGTTGATTGTCTTCAAGCCAAGCTCTATGGTTGAAAGGCAAAACTTTTATCTAATGCTGGCCATTTCTAGCTTATTAAATCGTGTGCCAATCCATTACTACATATGTAATACAAACAATGGCCTTGCCCAAGGAAATTTTTCAAAAAATGGATGGCTTGATAAGGGACTTCTAGTGGGGTTCTCGATCTCATATTGCTTAGCTTGGGTCAATTATACTCCCTTAAGAGTTTGGAGGGTTACGATTGAGACAAAGTTAAGATGTGAATAGGACGCTAATGGGAAAGTGGGGTTGGGGCATTTAGACTAATCAAGTTTCTTTGTGTTTGAAGGAACTTAAAGTTAAATATCTCGATAACAGTCAATTCATGTCCCACACCACCTCTCCATATGCTTCCACCCTGTGGAAGAACAATTGCTCTACCAGAGACTTACTTTTTAAAGGTGCTTGTCATCTTATAGGGTATTAGGAGCACACTTGCGCATGGGATCATCCTTAGATCCCTAGAGTAGAAGGTTTCAAGCCATTAACTTTAAGACAACCTTGAATGGGTGAATGGAAATTCATGATTCCATTTTTAGCATAGGATCTTCTTAAACTATCCTGCTCGTTCCCTAAAAACATAGTCATAAAAATTATGTGTATAAAGCCTAATCTTAAATTGCTAGATCGATGGGGATGGATCCCATCAAAGGCAAGAAAATTTTCGACAAAATCGACTTACCTTATAGATCATGCTAGTCGATTCTCTAATACTTCACTTCTGTTTAGGTAACCATAGAACAAGCTTTGGAGCTCTAAGGTACATAAACGTCACAAAGTCCTTTGGTGGCAAGCTATTTAAAATGTCCTTTATACTTGGCAGCAAGCTTAATTCTTTGTTTCCAATAAAGGATTGATCCTACCCCTTATGTGAGTCCTAGAAGGAGATCATGGAACACTTGTTCTTGATTATGAGATTGCTAAACAGATTTGGTTCACTTTGTCCTAGTCCATTCGAGCAAGCTCTACTCACTAGCCTATAATGGTAGATTGGTTCAAGTTTGTTTTCCTCCTAGGTGAGAGAATTCCAAAATTCCCTGTCTTTGCTTGCATTATCATGGACATGGTTTCGAAATGCATAAATGAGATAATTCATGGAAGGATGCCTCTAAACTTTGTCTCTTTATCTAGCTCTATAAAAGGGTCTTTCTTATTATTTTGAGAGGCAATGCTTTCATCTTCCGCTAAGATTGCTCCTCGGCAACCATGATGGGCCCCTTTACCAAGTGGTTGGATCAAATGGAATAGAAATGTTGCTTTCTTTGACCTCTCCATAGTTCTAGTAGTTGTAGCAAGGAACTCTTCAGGGGTGGTCGTATGGTGAATTATGCGCTAGCTTGCTCTGCTTTAGTGGTGGAGGCTTTGGCCATGGCCCTTGCTGCCTACCAGACCATTTTATGGAAAGAAGATTTCGTGGTTTTGAAAGTGATTTAGCTACTCTAGTCAATAGTGTTAATCTAACTTCTAAAGGCAAACCTTAGGAAATTGCTAGTATAGTAGAGGAATTCCTTCTTCTAGTGTCGAAATTCAAAGCATGAGGCATATTCAAGATTGCTAGAGAAGCTAATTTTGTAGCTCATGGCTTGGTTCACTAGGCTAAGTTCTCTTTAGTTACTGGCAATGTCCCTTTAAGCTTAATTCTATCAAATATACTAGTAGATTATGTCTCTTAGGCCCCTTAGTAGTAGCCTAGGAGTGCCTTTAAGTTGTGTTTTTCCTTCTCTTCAATACATCCATGTTTTCACTCAAAAAAAAAAAAAAAGTAGGATTGAATCTATAATCTGTTAGGGTACAATTTGGTCAGGCCCAATTTGTCCATAGGCCCGAAATGATAGCCCACTATTACAAATAAAAGGAGTCGAGTAGAGCGAAGCGACTTAACGAATCGTCGTCAAAAGTACGAGTTGAATTGAGACTATGATTGGATTGATCGATTCAAACCTATCCATAACGAATGTATTCAGATTACATTTAAGTCGGTTTCCCATGTTTTTGTTCGATTGGATTGAATATTATGAACCGACTGCTATTAGCATGAACTAATGGTTATTAACACGTCCAACCATAAGCAAAAACGTGGAAAAATCATGATTCTTTCAGCCTATCAAAGACTAATGCGTGACCCACTATTACGGTTACTTCTAATGCACTACTCCACTCTACCAAATGGTTGGAGACCACGACCCATCCCTATTGCCTATATAAGGAGATAGCTTGTTCATTGTAGGCGGAGGAAAAACAGAATATACAAAAACTCTATCAAATTTACATCTCGTTTTATCTATGTTCTCTTGTAATTTGTACTTCAAGTTCATATTATAATGAAGAACAGTGGACGTAGCTCTTTTAACAGAACGAACCACTATAAATCCTACATGTGGTATTTTTATTTTTACAGCATTATTTCAATTTGTTTGGTTCCAATCCGTTGTTCTTTGCAATTCAATCTAACATATTTGCTTTGAAGCTAACAGATCCAATAACGATAATTTGAGGGCCTAAATCTATTAATAAGGAACATAACAATTTGTATTAATGCTATTTATATTTGATTGTAAATCCAATATCTACAATTTGGCACCCACCGTGAGGACTTTAGATCATCAACTTTAGGATCTCTAGCTTAATCACAAATGGCAGACAACGACAACCAACATGCACCAGAAATTCCTGAAATTCCAGGTGAAGAGACTAAAGCTCCTTAAGTGAATCAGCAAATGGAAGTGCTCATGACAGAGACAGAAACACTGAAGAAGATGCTCTAGGAGTAAGCTGTGTGTTCTCAAGAACGTGATAAAAGATTAGAATAGCTCAGCAATGAGAACTTGACTCTATGAAGCTAGATCAGTTACCAGAACTCACAAATGGCCTTGTTGTCATATTATTACCCATACTATGGGTACTTGTCGTTTTAGACGACAATGATAGCACAATGGTAGTTTCAGATGCCATACCCAAGCAGACGGCCATCCTCTTATAGCCTAATTAGGAGGATGTAGCCCCTCTACACTCACTTAACTCCGACACCAACAACAACATTCACAACAACTCTAACAACTACAGCAGCAAACCTAACGACGCTAGGTACAGCAACGACAACGACAAATCCTCGTCGAGAAACGAATCAATGAGATGAAGAAGGGAATGAAGAACAAGAGACAATTGAACTGACAGTTCAATTTGAAGTCACTCTGACACTGACTCTGTTAACTCCCAAATCTATTCAATAGATGATGAAAGAAATGCTTGAACAAAACACAAAGATTGTGGAAGAGAAGATCGACCAGAAGGTCTTTAAGGCAACAAGCAAAGCACTAGCACTGGACAACATCTCAAAAAACATTCGAGAAACCCTGTTCACTAGGAGATTTACCTCTGTTGTTCTATCAAAGTATGGTAATCTTGTGTTCACTCACTTCGACAGTACGTCCAACCCTAAAAGATTGGTAAGACAACCAAAGACCTGTGGTCGGTCGTACAGAACGCACGCGAATCCCTATGATTTTATATCAAGAGATTCGACAAGACATTTTCTAGGATTTCATATTTAGAAGATGGAATAGCTTGAGAAGCACTAAAGAAAGGACTCTTACACAAGTCCTCTTTCAAGAGCAGTATATGCTGCAATTACCCCAGACCATTCAAGAAGCCTTGAATAGAGCGAAGGGGTGGATTGATTTGGAAGAAGAGAATGAGTGATGCAAATGAGAGCTTGCTAGAAGTGGAGAATAGACCAAATGGGGCAAGAGACAGCAAAAAATGTGGATCGATTGAAGAGGACAAACAAGGATGCCACCAAAGAGGGAATGGAGAAGGAAGGAAGAGAAGCCTCAGTCAATAAGCAGGCCACTTTTGCCACCTAAGTATGCTCTAAACTATCTCTAGCAGAACTAGTTGCACAACTAGAAGGAAAGGACTATGTCAAATGGCCAAGCAAAATGGCACCGAGTCATTCCCACGACCAGTCAAAGTACTACAAGTTCCATCGGGATACGAGGCATTTGACAGTCGACTGCAAGGCTTTGTGGTCAAAAATTATAGAACTACTAAAAAAAGGGCATTTGCGTAAGTATCTATCTGAACAAGGAAAAAAAGTCTACGGGCTCAGTGGGGAACGAGGAGGACAGAAGGATCGTTGGGCCCAAGAGAAGACACCATTACCATCACCATCACCAGTCAGAAAAGTTATTGGAGCCATTTGTGGAGGCTCTGTTTTCAGTGGCGATTCAGCTAACCAGATGAAGGCTCATCAATGAAGAGCAAATAAAGCTAGTGTCAGTTTGAGAACTAATGAATATAATGAGCACACTATTTCGTTTAAGACTGACGAGGCATACGGGCTCGACACTTCACATGATGATGCCTTGGTTATAAAACTCAATATTGTGAATTACGAAGTTGGCAGAATACTAGTTGACAATGGAAGTTCTACCAACATCTTATTCCTTTCAACGTTGAAGGAGATGGAAATCAGCGAAGAGGAGTTCGAGAGGTCAACAACTGCTTTGATAGGGTTCAATGACAAGGCAAGCACAACTATTGGGAAGATAAAGCTCCCTGTCTACGCCATGGGGGGAAACAAGATGACAAGTTTCCTAGTCATGAATTACCCATCAGGGCACAACATTATCCTTGGGTGACCTTGGATATACTCTATAGGGGCAGTCCCATCAACTTACTATCAGCGGATCCAGTTCCCTATGAAGAGAGGAGTAAGAGAATTCCTTAGAAGTCAAGAAGCAGCAAGGAGTTGCTACGTTACAGCTATGAAGTATAAGGCCGCTCTATAGCAATTATAGACACAACGGATGAACGGATCAAGCAATTAGGAGAACATTGAATAAGTGTTGGAGTAACTTGATGAAGTACAAATCGATCCATAAGACGAGAGATGAACGGTGAAAATTGGGTCACAATTAGACGCCAGAGGCTGAAAATACTATGCTAAGGACTATCCTTTTTTAATTTTTTCTCTGTTTTGTCTCTCTTGCCTTTGTTTTTACCTCTTACATCACCATCTAGGTGTTGTCCCTACCACTTATTCTTTTCCTTCTTCTTCTTATTCTTCTTCTTCTTCTTCTATAGCTCCCTTACATGCTTCTTTATATTAAAAAAAAAAAAACCTCTTACATCACTATCTAGTAGCCGTCCTTACTACTTATTCTTCTCCTTCTTCCTTCCTTCTCCTCCTCCTCGGCCTCCTCCTTGTTCTTCTTCTACATCTCCCTTTTATGCAAAAAAAAAATCCCTAGGCTTTTAATCACTACCGTAGCCACCCCCACTTATTCTTTTTTTCCTTCTTTCTTCTTCCATTTCTTTAAACTTATTGTTATTATTATTATTATTATTATGGTTACCCATTTTTTTACAGCAACCCAATTTTTTTTTATAAAAAAAACCCCAAAAATCTTGATTTAGGGAGATCTCTGCTTATTAAATGGTTCTCCAATTTTTAAAATATTTTTTAGAATAATATTGTATGGACTAACGGACTTATCAGTCTTGATCGCTACAAAGGTCGATGCTATAACATCGAGCTCATTGTTGGAGAAGAAAATCAATATATTGCTTATTTAGCTTGCCTCTTAGAACTTTTTGAAAAAGGTTCTGTTACTAACATGTTATTTCCACTGTGGGTAATGTGTTTGGGTTCAAGGCCCTATGTGTTCTAGTCTGGAAGATTTTTGAATCCCTACTGCTTATATTTAAACTTTCCAAGGACCACCGCATGGTGTCCAAGTTAACAGAGATAAATTGAACAAGTATGGCTGCCCACTATTAGGATGCAGTATTAAATCTAAATTGGGGTTATCCGCTGAAATAATTAACTTTTTAAAAGCAAATAGTGATTGTTTCGCATGGTCTCAAGCAATTATGCCAAGAATCGATCCAAGCATTATTTCACATCGACTTAACGTTGATCTTGACCACAAACTAGTGTAATAGAAAAGAAGAAAACTTAGAATTGATCAGAACAACATTGTCAAGGATGAAGTTTGAAGATAAATTGAAGCTGGGTTCATTGGTCCTTTACAATACCCAGATTAGCTTGCGAACGTGATGATTGTCAAAAAGAAGAATGGGAAGTGGTGGATGTGTGTAAAGTTCATGGACTTGAATAAAGCTTACCCAAAAGATAGCTAGCTATCTGTTGACGCATATTGATCACCTCATTGACGCGATAGCTAGCCATGAAATCTTAAGCTTTCTTGATGCCTTCTCTAGTTACAACCAGATTCTCCTTTATCCAGAAGACCAAGAGAAGACCGCTTTCATTACTAAGCAAGGGATTTTCTACTGTAAAGTTTTGCCTTTCGGGTTAAAGAACATAGGAGCCATTTACTAGAGGCTGGTCAACATGATGTTTGAACAGCAAAATGGTAAAAACATGGAGGTTTACATTGATGATATGTTGGTAAAATCTTTGCAGGCTAACCTCTATGTTCAACATCTGCAAGAGTGTTTTGACGTTATCCAAAAGTACAATATGAAGTTGAATCCAAAGAAGTGCACATTTGGAGTAATGAGTAGAATGTTCCTGGGTTACCTTGTTATGAAGCAGGGAATCGAGGCAAACCCAGACCAAATCAAAGCTTTCCAAATGATGCCATCACCATGAAGCAAGTGTGAGATATAGAAGATCACTGGCTAAGTAGCAACACTTAGTCGATTCATAGCCCGTTCCACATACAGATGCTTAGCATTTTTTCCAATTGTTAAAGAAGAATACAAAGTTTGAGTGGAAGAACAATGTAAGGAAGCATTTTAAGAATTGAAGAGATACCTAACAACACCGCTGATTTTGTCGAAGCCCAAAGATAGAGAGCCACTTTATCTCTACTTGGAAATTTTGAAAACCGTGGTGAGTTTGGCATTGTTTAGAGAGGAGGATGCAATTTAGAAGCCCATCTTTTTCGTCAGCCACACTATGTTGGATGCTGAAACAAGGTACTCTGTTGTTGTAAAGCTTGCCCTTGCACTCGTCCTGTCAACTCTAAAGCTCTGTCAGTATTTCCAAGGTCACACTATCATGGTATTATCATCTTACTTGATGCGAGCTATTTTACATAAACCTGACATCTCTAGGAAATTGATGAAATAGGCTATTGAGCTTATAGAGTTTGAGATCGAGCACATACCTCGGACAACATTAAGGCACAAGCACTCATAAATTTTGTCACTGAGATGAGATATGAGCAAGATGAGCAGGGACCGAAGAAATAAACTATGCAAGTCGACAGATCTAGCAATGAAAAAGGATAAAGGATAGGAACGCTGCTAAAATCACCAACTAGTGAAGAAATCGAGCAAAGTTTTCGACTAGGATTTATAGGTACGAACAATGAAGCTGAATATGAGGCTGTGGTTATTGGTATGAGACTTGTTACTATGGTGGGGGTTCCAAAATTATTGTGGAAGGAGATTCCACTTTGGTTGTTAACCAAATAAATGGAGATTACGTAGCTTGGAATGAGAAGGTGCTCTCTTACCTGAAGTTAATTAGCAAGCTCAAGGCTCAGTTCGATCACTTCAAGATGAAGCATGTCTCATGAGAACAGAACGCCAAAGCAGATGCACTTGCTAGTTTGGGATCTTTAGTCAAAGTCAATGAGAGAAGAACAATTTCTTTGGAACGTATCGATCACCCGAGCATTGAGTTGGTCAAGGAGATGAACTACGTGGACTCAAGGGATGATTGGAGGACCCTCATCGAGTCCACATTCGCGATGGATGGATACTCGATGATAAGTAGATGGCAAGAAAGATCAAAGTTCAAGCAACAAGATACTGTTTGATCGATGAGAAGCTCTATAGGCGTTCCTTCATAGGTCCCTATCTCTGTTGTTTGGGGGAAGATGAGGTTAAGAAAGTTATCAGGGAAGTACATGAGGGTTCATGTGACAATTACGTAGGGGGGAAGTCAAAAGGCAAGGTTTCTACTAGCCAAGCATGTAGAGCGATTGTGAAAACTTTGCTAAGAAATACGACAACTACCAGAGACATGACTTATCAACCTGCTGAGGAACTCTTTCGATTAGTTTGCCATACCCTTTCATGAAGTACTCGATGGACGTGGTTGGACCTTTCCCTCCTGCTCCAAGGCAAGTCAAGTATCTCCTCATCCTTATAGATTATTTGTCCAAATAAGTCAAAGCCAAAGCATTTGCAGATGTTAAAGAGCGAGATGTCGAGAGATTCTTTAGAGGAATATTATCTATCAGTTTCGGGTGCCAAGGGAGATCGTCATAGAAAATGGCTCCCAATTCATTTCTACATCATTCAAGAAGTTCTGCCGTGATTGGGATATTGTTCTAAGCTTCTCCACACCAAGATACCCACAAGAAAATGGTCAAGCAGATACAACAAACAAAATGATCGTGAAAAACCTAAAAAAGAAGTTGGAGGCCAAGAAAGGGCATTAGAAAGAGGAGTTCCCCATGGTGTTGTAGGCCTATCGAACGACTACGAGAAAGGCGACTGACGAATCCCCCTTTCCTCTTGTAAATGGAACAGAGGCTGTCATTCTCACAGAGGTAGTCGCTCGAGATCTTAGGGTCGATTACTCACTCTTAAACGAAGCAAAGAATGACAAAATGATGCGAGATGCTTTGGATTTGATAGATGAAAAAAGAGATAATACCTTCTATAGCCTTGGACATTACCAACAAGCAGCTGCTAGATATTATAACCAGAGGGTGAAAGTTAGAAAGTTCAAGGAGGGTGAAGTCGTAAAAGTCTTCCAGAAACCAAAGGAAGCCTATGCTGCAAAATTGGTGGCCAGCTAGGAAGGTCCTTATTGGATTCAGTGTACTGTTCGAGACAGAGTCTATAAGTTGGAAAAACTTGATGGTTCGATCATAAGCAAAAACTGGAATGCACGCCACCTGTGGAAGTATTACGTTTGACTCACACTTAAAACTTTATTTTAGATGTTTCAATTTGATTTGATGTTATTGAACTACATTTGGCTTGATCCCTACACTGGGGTATGTAGGCAGCTCGTGAGCTATAAATGAGTGCAGCCGTTTTATTATTTCATATTTTATTTTCCCAGGATTATAGTTAACAGGTTCTTAGATCAACTTTGCTTGACTTCTAGCCATCTTCATGGCTCAGTACAAAATTAGGACTCGATCAACTCGATCCAAACACGCGCCAATGCCATCTTCATGGCTCGGCTTTGAAAGTATACTTTATTAACTCTCTTAGAGTTTGATACACACTACCATCTTCATGGCCCAGTATATCACCATCTGTGGATTCGATCAACGGTGGATTCGAGCAACTCGCTTGAGTTTGATCCTATATCACCATTTTCATGGCTCAGTTCAACATTGGAACCGATCAACTCTTCGAGTTTGATCTCACAATGCCATTTTCATGGCCCATTCCCAACACTAGATTCAATCAACTCGCCTCGAGTTTGATCCAATATCGCAATCTAGGCCAATCCTTTAGGCCGATCAACTCGATTCGAGTTTGATCCTGAAACGCTATCTTAATTGCTTAGTCCAAACTTTGGACTTGATCAACCTACTAAGGGGTTTGATGTACGCCATCATAATGGCTCGATTGGATGCATGATCTACCTTTTTAGACTTAATCAAATATTATCACCATGGTTCACCATTCTCACGGCTTCTCGTTAGGACGCCAATTAATTCATCCAATGGCACAATGGTTTAAATGTTCTGTCAAGTTCCTATTAAGTGCATAATTGCCAATTACGTATTATAGAGTATAAGTAATCAGAAGTTGGACTCATGCAAAATAAAATTTTGCTTTATATTTGAAACAATAAAAACTGTTCGATACAAACTGTTTGAATAGAGGTACAAATTGTTCAAGTAAAAGATGACATATTGTTCAAATTGGAAGAAATGAATGAAAACAAATAAACATTTAGGCGGATCCTCCATTTTTCATTTGATCGCCTTCAGTTTCAATGGCTTGGATGGATAGGAGCTTGACAACTAGTTCGTCTGAAGCAGACGTATCGATGCCAAAGTCTTGAGCAGCAGGCTCAGTCCTCAATTCTTTGCAAACCGCTTTGCTAGCATCAACAACCTAGACATTAGAGTCGTTAGGGGATAGTCGCTCTTTTAGTTCTTTAATCTCTTCATCAATGGCCTTGGCACTAAGTTTGCTTGACTTGAATTCCAATAGAGCTTTGAGCCATGCTTTGAAGGAGGAATTTCCATGGACTTTGAGTAGTTGCTCCTTGATGTCCCCGATATTTTTACGTTTTGCCTCCACTGATTTTGTTAGACTGGCGACCTTTTTCTCTTCCAAGCGAAGCCTGCTGCCCAAGTTTAGCACCCTTTCGTTTGACTTGGTCAGGGCAACGACCGCATCGTCAAGCTCTCTCTTTTGTCATCCCTCTTAGACTTAATCTTCTTAAGCTATTCTTCAGGCTCCCTTCATTTTAGGGCTTCCTGCTCGTACTTAAAAGCAGCTTTGTTGGCAAACATGTTAAAGAGCTAAAGTGCCTGTATGACAGAAAAGCTTAATATGAATCGACTTAAACGAATCGACTTAAACAAACTTAATCAGTTCGAAAACAATTTCATGGTTTACCGGTCCCATAGCCACAGCCGATTCGTTGTATAGCCAAGAAAATGGTTTTCCACCAAGTGTGTCTTCATCCTTGGTGAAGTTAAAGCTTACAGCTGCTTTTGTTGCCGCCTCCTTATCCTGGATGATGCTGACATCCTCTAGGACATCGAGGGTTTTATCGAGAACCCTTACTTCAACGTCTACAACTAGCGTAGAAGGCTATGCTCTTTTTCTTTTCTTTGACATTGGGGGTTGAATGTCGAATGGAGGTGGTGGAGGGAGTTCAGATGAATCGACTAGAGGAACTGCCTCTTTTCGGACTAAAGGCTTGCCAGCATCGGTCTTCTTTTTCTTCATTGCTCTCTTAGCAGCTTTCTTTTTCCTCATCTTGCCAACCGAAGGGATTGTGACCTCCATTGCTGATAGCGCAGTGTCTATGAGAACAACATCTTCGTTAAACAGAGGAATAATATATTTCAACAGACCGTAAAACCAATGAAGTACACCACGGTAGATAAAAACCCAATCGTGTCATTTTGGAAATCAAATAGGAATACCTGTTGGGATTTCTCTAAAACGCTTCCAAATTGGCAACTTCTTAAGTCGATCAGGGTGAGAGATCTCAACCCAGGTCTGCCCTTTTAATGCCAACAATGTGTCCAACCTCACTTGAAACCTTTCGCGAATGGGGGCTGGATGATTCAGTTCTTAATCTGCAAGAAGACAAATGTTTAAGGATTAGTTGAAATTACTGCTTGAAATAAATTTAAATGTCAGTGCTTACCAATGTGACCAAATGCAAATAGGAAGGGTAGTCGAGTAGTTAATTCGAACGAGTCATAGTTGATTAACATGAAGAAATATCTTTCTTCTTAATGTCTATTTGCATTAACAAATTTGGTAATGAGTTGCTTCGACTGCTTGTATACAAAGTAGTAGCGGCCAAGGTTTTTATTATTCAGCTTTAAGAAATAGCACCAAAGGAAGTCGTAGATGTTAACGTCGATGCTAGATTCTTTGATGAGCACCATCAAAGTGATTAATAGCCAAATTCCATTGGGCATAAGTTGAGTCATGGAGATGCCAAAGTGATTAACGATCTCTATCATGAACTATGAGATTGGCAGTCGAAGACCGAGTTCGAACCACTTCAGGTATATACAAAACCAGTTGTTGTTTTGTGTATTCGCTTATTCCTTTGGATATGGCAATCAAATTCCTACTAAGGATGGGATCCCGTACTTGCCCTTATAGTTATCAATTCCCCCTTAGTTAAGATGGACTCTGGATTTTTTGTAAAGAAGGACACTCCCTTGGTGGGAGAAATGTATTTTCTTTTTTCGAGCAATTCAATTTGATCAATTCTAGTTGAAGAACCCACTAGTTCTTCCCGTGGGTTAGCTGCCTCTCGGCTAGTCCCAGCGCTATCAACTCTTGAACTTGATTTGATTATGGATTGTTGATGAATCATTTCATTGGCTTCTCTTTCGTCGTTACTCAACCAGGGGTCCTTACCACTACTTATGCTCGAATCAATAACGATCGCTTTTAACATTTGTACAGAAACGATCTAAGGGATAAAGAATCCTAAAATCTAAAGAACCTTAATAGTTCATAAAAATCCTAAACTCGCAAAAGCCAAACAGGCTAGGGGATCATGGATTTTCTCAAAAAAAGGTATGGAGATGGTATCAAAACGCTTGAAATTGAAAGAGAAATAAGATTATGGAAAGAAAATCACAAGAAAATCAAAAGAAAATAGAGAAATCTTGCCTGAAAATCATTGGAAAAACTAGAAAAAGCGGAGGAAATCGCCTTGGGTTTGAAAAACAAGGAGCAAAATGAAGAGGAGAGAGAAGATGCATGTTAGATACTGTCTGAAGGAGTCTGATCAATGGCTAAGATTACTTCTGAACAAAATAATCAGAGGGCCAAGATTTCGTGTCTTTTGAAATTCTCGCTTAAACTAAGGTGGTATCTTTTCAAATCAGGTGCACACGTTAGCACAACAGAGATATTTTCAAGCCTTCTAATCGTGTTGTGACAAGTGTTACAGGTAGTTGAGTACTACGGTTTCCTGAGGAAGGGTGATGATTTAAGTATGAACGCAAAATCTTAATCAAGGTGACGTGTTGTCAAACTAGAATTTAATATCTAATCACTCTTGTAGTTGATTACATCGACTAAGGAATGGGGGACCTAACTGTTTGGGTACAATTTGGTTAGGCCCAATTTGTCCGTGGGCTCGAAATAATAGCCCATTATTACAAATAAAAGGAGTTGAGTAGAGTGAAGTGACTCAGCGAATCGTCTGAGAAGTACGATTTGATACAATTAGATTAATTGATTCAAACCTATCCATAACAAATGTATTCAGATTACATTCAAGTCGATTTCTCATGTTTTTGTTTGATTGGATCGATTATTACGAATCGACTACTATTAGCACGAACTGACGGTTATTAGCACGTCCAACCATAAGCGAAAACGTGGGGAAATCATGATTCTTTTAGCCTATTAGAGACTGACGTATGTCCCACTATTACGGTTAATTCTAATGCACTACTCCATTCCATAAGACGGTTGGAGACGATGACTCATCCCTATTGCCTATATAAGGAGATAGCTTTTTCATTGTAAGGGGAGGAAAAAAAATATATAGAAACTTCTCGTTTTATCTGTGTTCTCTTGTAATTTGTACTCCAAGTTCATATTATAGTGAAGAACAGTGGAGTAGCTCTTTTAACAGAGAGAAACACTATAAATCCTGCATGTGGTATTTTTATTTTTACAGCATTATTTCATTTTGTTTAGTTCCAATCCGTTGTTCTTTGCAATTCAATCTAATGCATTTGTTTTAAAGCTAACAGATCCAATAACGGTAATTTGAGGGCCCAAATCTATTAATAAGAAACATAACAATTTGCATTAACGCTATTTATATTTAATTATACATCCAACGTCTACACAATCCCTTCCTAAAATAATCCTCAAACCCCTTCCCATTAAATCATGAACTTAGTAGCTTACACCAAAAACCTAATAAAATTTTCAAAATGAAGAAATTTAGTGTAACTTACACTTACCAAAAAATACTTCAAATAGTGTGGTTTAAAGAGGCAATTAATGGAGGAAGAAGAGCACAAAGTAGGAAAGGGCATTTTTGGCAAAATAAAAGAACAAGAATGGTAGAAGACAGAAAAAAGAGATAGGGAAAGAGTGATAATCTTGGTTTTCTAGAAAAAGTGAAATAAGATTTTAATTTTTCTTCTAAAACACTTTAAGAATCGGCTTATATTGTTACATAATCAAAGATGTGAGACATATGATTGCTCCGCGAATGATTTAAGCACGTGTTCTCGAGACACATGGATGCTATTTTAAATTTGAGCCTTCAAGGTCAACATGTTTATCTAAAACACTTGATCGGATTTGAGCACAAGTTTCCCTAGAGCATCCTCGTCCTTCAAGGTACAAATAACTTTTTTACTTTAATTTTTGCCCCACTACTAGTCTTTTTCTTAGTACAAGACTCCGTAAATGGAGATCATGCCCTACCAGTCATTATTGCATGTAGTGTTATGTCAAAAATTAGATATCAAAATTGCAAATTGAATGTGTCATAATTTATTTAACTTGTAAGCAAATGGAAGCATTAAATCTCATTAACATAGATCATTGACCTAATTACACTGGCATAACAACTTGTTATTGAGTGGATGCACATGTTCCCGCTCAACTCTTAAATTTTTTTATTTTTGTCATTTTATTTTGTTAATTTTTCCCTAAAGGTTTCTAAAAATTTCAGTTATATGGTCTATTTTACAAGAAAAATTATAATTATGTCTTCACTAAATAATTAAAATATATTATTATGCCCTTATTTTAAGAAAACTTATAATTTATGTTCCCACTCAATAATCAAAACATACAATTATTGGTGCATTTAATAAAAACTATTTCTAATTTTTTTTATATTGCTCCCATAGACCAAAAATTTTGGCTCTGTCATTGCCTTTTTTTTCTTAATATTTACATCAAAACGTTTGCAAAAATTGGTTAATTTCCATGTCATTAAGTGCATAAGATGCTAAAATCAATAACAAGTATCCTCATCCAAAAAATTATATTGTATATAAAGGCTAGTTAATTAAAGGGAGGAGGGGGAGGGAAAAATTAATTTTTGGTTGACTAATTAAAATTAATGTTAGACATTTAAAACTTGTTTAGTGAATAACAAAATAAAAAAATTAGACATTTTTTTTCATGATTAAATTACAAAAAATAACATGAATTTTTTTATATTATTTTTTCCCTCTCATCCGTCTTCTCTCTCTGCTCCTTTCTCCTTCTTGTCTTTCTCTCTTTCTCTTTGCTCTCCTCTCTCCCTCAGATCACTAATTTGATTTGATCAGTGCCATGCATGGCTACCAAATAGCCATGGTCGTCGTGCAATCATGGAGTAGAATGCATGGAGGAAATTGTTGCTCATCGATAGAGTCGCTCATAGCATCCATCGATAAAGTTGTACACTTGTTTCTATCGTCGCCCATTGTAGAGAGAGAAAACAAACTGTTCGTCACAATCAAGGTTTGAAGGCGACAAATCATTCGTTGCGATCATTGCCTTAGCCAAAATCCATTGCTCTACCTTGATGGTACCTCCCATCAAGAGCAAAGACAAACGAAACTATCATGAGCATAGATTAGATTTCGCTCGTTGTCATCTATTGAAGGCCACCGTCGCCTAAAGGGGAAATAAACAAAGCAACAAAGGAAGAGGGAGCAGAAAAGAGAAAGGGGAGGGGAGACAGAAAGAAAACTATAGATCAAATTAGACGCATTTTGGTTGGTATAATTATTTAGGATAAATTACACTAAAAGCCCATTTATTTTACCCAAATTATAGTGACACCCTCTAAACCAAAATATTCACAATAAAACCCCTTGACTTTTCAAAAAAAATTATAGAGAGACACCATTTGTAAGTTGACTGTTAGTTGGCTGTTAATTTTGTTTAAAATGCTAAAATTGCCACTTTATCCATAAAAAAATGTTTTAAGTATTATGCACCTAGAAATGACATTTTTGACGTTCTTTGACATTAAAAGAATGAGTATAAACAATTTAGACACGCTTGTAAATATAAATTTCACTCTAATAGTAGAAAAATGTTTTGAAAAATTTATATTTGTAACGTTTAAAATGATATAAATAATTTTTATCCCCTTTTTTTTTTCTTTTCCCCTTTTTTTTCAAAGATAACAACTATCTCCAAAATAGGATAATGTACAAATATTAAAGTTACATAGTCTAAAAAATCCATAAGTAATTTCCCAAACATATAACATCCACATCTATATTTTCAATTTTATAAAATATAAAACATATATAAAATTTAAAAATGTATTAAGAGGACAAAAAAACCAAAAAAAAAGAATTCTCACTCTCCCTCATTTTTTCATAAAAGATTAAAAAAATTATAAAACAAAATATTTGAAAAAAGGATTTTTTTGAGAAAAATTAAAAATCAGATTTAAAAATTTTAAAAATCTATGACCTTACTTGAAGTCTTGAACGAAAATGGGGAGAAACAGGTTTAAAAAAAATTGAAACATATGAACAATTGATCATTATTAGCCTTTAAAGCAATAATTTAAAAGTTGTTTTGAAAAGATATACGATTAGCAAGAAATTTTCTTATAATGAATGTCATTTTATGATGTGTCGTTTTTCTCACAGTCTAAGCAAGACTGCGTTTAAATATTATAGTGTTTAGCATGATTATTAGAATCATTGGTTAAAACTGTAAATATTGTAATCTGTGAGAGCTTCACATTGTAGCAACTTTTTTTGCTTTTATCATAGCATGTAAGAGTTTTATACTATTTCTAACTGAAAAATTGGTTACAATCAACTAATGCCATGTATATATTTTGAAAAAAACTAGCTCTATGATTCATCAATCCGCCATGGCAAACATTCTTCTCGGTTTTTCATATTATTTATTTATTGTTTGTCTCAAAATTTTCAAATAGACTTCAAATCTATTACAGCCGCCCAATTAGATTAGACGAGAGACGTGATCTTTTCGTAAATAAAGTTGTAATTTGGTTTTTATTTATTTTATTATTTTTTTTCATTTAGAGTTCCCAAACATTTTTGAATTTATGAACAACTTGGTCCCTAAATTCCTTTATTCTTCAAATTTGGGTTCCAATTTCAAAAATTTGGACAACTTGTCCATCAAACTTTCATTTTCTTGACATTTAGATCTTTATTTTGAAATTTTTGACAATTAGATGCCCAAACTCCCAATAAAAATTAATAGGGTGTTTAGAAGGGTGTGTGAGAAGCTTGGTTAAAACCATTTTTACTGTAGCAGGTAAGAGCTTTACATTGTAGCAATTTTTTTAATTGTTACCGTAGCATGTGAAAGCTTTACACTATTTATAACTGAAAAGTGGTGGGAACCATGTCTCCCACCACCCTTCCAAACATCTAGTAAGTTATTTATTATATTCATTTATGACTAATATCTCTAGAATATTGAGAAGAATACTGTTTTAGAGTTACTATACATTTATCTTATTTATTTTATTTTTTATTATATATATTTTCATCCATTCAAGATTGATAATAAAATTACAATGAAGATTTTAGGGTGTAAATATGAGAAGATTAATGTGCAAAATTTAGATTTATAATTATTAGGTAGAATGAATTAATTGGAAAAAAAATAATCTTGCGCTCTCTAAAAAAATGTAGTAGATTCAAAATTCTTTATGTGTAATCCCCTTAAAAATCTTCTACAGATACGATCCTGATTAATTTTGTTTTCTCTAAATTTAGATAAATTAGAGTTGATAACTTTACATCATTTGCTTTCTCTTATAAAAATCATGAAGAAAACAATTTATGTTAATACCTAACTTATTTATCTCTTTATCCATCTTTTTTTCTCTTCCTTAACAAATGCAATCTTAGACCATCTTTAATGTAAATATTAATGTTAATATTATATTTGCCACAAAAAAGTATGATAATAACATATTTGATACGTTATTTTATTTTGTGTTTTAATGCAAAATGCTGTTTAAAATGTCATTTTTACTAATTATAATAGTTACTAAACTTAAAACTTATAAAGTAAACATTTAATATTAAAATAATTATAAAGTGTTATAATTATTAAGCAAAAAAGTCAATCAATCAACCATTATGAATCAAATGTAAACTTTGCTATATGCTAAAACTAATGAAAACTTATAGGGTATTTAAAACAATTGTTTTAATCCATCAGTTACAATTATGAACAGTGTAAAGCTCTCAACAACTACAGTAAAAAAGCAAAAGAGTTGCTATAGTGTAAAGTTCTCACATGCTACAGTCCCAACTATGAAAAATGTAAAGCTGAACAACTACAGTAAAAAGCAAAAAAGTTACTATCGTGTAAAGTTATCATATGCTACAGTTTTTAAACTTAGAACGTATATTCTAACTGATTTTTTAAGTAGAAGCTTAAGAACCAAAACTATAAATTAGAAATATATATGAAAATGTTAAGTCAAAACCTCATGAATTGCAAGTAAAATTAATTCACTACGTTAAAAATAGACTTTGATTCGCTTGATGATTTTTTGTCGTTTTTGTTTTAAGAGATGGAAACAAAAAAAAAAAAAAATACAAAACTCGTCTTATCTAGTAGTATTTTTAAAATAGATAAAAATAATTATATTTTAAAAAATAAAAATTCTTAAAAAATTATATTTAGAGTTCGTTTGATTCATGGTTTGAATCACGGTTCGAATAATTTTACTACAGTATTTTTTTTCACAAAAATTTAAATCTTTATTCAAATTTTTTATTCAAATCTATAAACCAAACAGACTTTTAAAGTATTTTTAAAATTTTTATCTTAAAAAAATATGTAAAAATATTAAAAAAATTACAATACGTGTCTGAATTATTGTTATAAAATTAAAATATAACACAATGTTTAAAATATCTTTAATGATATAGTAATTATTTTAATAATATTACATATTATACTACATAATTACATATAAATAATTTTAATAATATTATTATAAAATATTTGTAAAATTTTTACAAATTAAAATTATATTTTAATTTAATAAATATAATTTAACTAATTGTCTCGTTAACTCAAAAATATTTTTAAGAGCTCGCCCACCCATACCAAAAGAGGCCGTAAATATTTGTCATATATTGCCAAATCAAGGGAATCGGCGGGCCGCTGTTATTCCCGCTCAATTCCACGTTTTTTTGTATCATTATTTTATATAATATTTTCCCCGAAGCACCGCACCTTCCCTGTCCCCGGCTCCAATAATGCGCGGGCGATTCCACCCCCCACATAATTTAAACTACATTTCTTCCACGTCAGCGCGCTGTAAAACCAGAAAAAAAAAAAAAAACTACAATTAAAAAAAATTCAAACTTCTTTCCTTCTCTCTCTCACACTACCACCAACCAGTTATCTCTCTCTCTCCTCTCTCTCCCACTTTCTCTGCAACTCACTCCGTCTTAAAGAAGACGAAACAATCTCTCCCTTTCTCACTCCTTTTTCTTTTGCTTTTTTTCCCCTCTCTTGCTTGTAGAGAGAGAAAAAAAAAACAAATACATACGCACGAGAAAAAGGAAAAAACACGATTGTTTTTCGCTTTTTGGTCCCAAACCATGTGAGCTCTCTGGTACATTCTCTTCTCTTTTTTCTTCGCTCACTTATTCTTCTCCTTCTTCGTATTCGTCTTCAGTTTTTTCAGCATTTTCTAGCTCCGAGTCGCCGACTTGCCAGGTTTGACTAGTAACCTCCCATGGCGTCGTCGTCTCGAGCGCGGAGCAGCTCGCCTTTCTCGTACCGGAAACCTTCGAGCCCCTACTCCTCGACCTCGTCCTCCTCCTCGTTCATGAACGGGCGGCTCATTCCTCGCTCCTGCGCCTCCTCGGCCTCGTCGTACTTCAACTCGGGAGGCGGACTCGGCTCCGGCTCCCGATCCATGACTCCGAGTCGCGGCCGCTCGGATTCAATGTACGGCGGCTCTCGCGGCTACGGCGGTCGCACGCCCGTGGGATTCGAGTCCGAGGAGCTGATTGCCGAGCAGGTCGACGCGCCAAGGTCGGGGGATAGCATATCGGTGACGATTCGATTTAGGCCGTTGAGGTAAAATGGCAGATCTGAGGTTATTGTATCAGATCTACGTGGTTTGATATTACACGAAATTGAGCCGTTTGATGCTAGGGTTTTTGTTCTGAGGTAATGTGATTGAGTGGTTTGGTTTTTGGGACTTGTGCTTGCAGCGAGAGGGAATTTCAGAGAGGAGATGAGATCGCTTGGTACGCCGATGGGGATAAGATTGTGAGGAATGAGTATAATCCTGCTACCGCTTATGCATTTGGTACTCCTTTTTTTTATTTATTCGTTTCCTAATTTGGAATTTGATTTGAATTTGGAGAGAATTTTGGTTTTGGGGAAATTATAAAGTGAAATTTGGAAATGCAGATGTCTAATCAACGCGCTGGTGTATATAATTAACATTTAATTAAGTACGTTTTATTGATTGTTGAGTTTTGCGAGTGATTTGTGCTGGCAGATAAAGTCTTTGGACCACACACGAATTCGCAAGAGGTGTATGACGTGGCTGCCAAACCTGTAGTCAAGGCTGCCATGGAAGGCGTAAACGGTATTTGAATATCCCTTTTCTCTCTTAGCTCAGATTATATCAGGTCAATTCATGATTAAAGTTGAAGTGCTGTGACTCGTTTTGATCGTCAGTTTCAGAGCTAAATAAGTAAATTGATCTGAAGTAAATGCATTGACGTATTCCTATTGTAGTTTATTTTGTGTAGAGGCATAAATTACTATATGGAATGATAATGCATTGAAGTATTCCTATCGTAGCTTATTTTGTTTAGAGGCATAATTACTCTATGGAATGATTGGATTCAAAGTTTTCCTATATTAAATGCAGGGACAGTTTTTGCTTATGGTGTGACAAGTAGTGGGAAGACGCACACCATGCATGTAAGTGTCTATATTTGAAGTTCTTGATGTTTTCTTTTTCAGACAACTTTATCCTAGTTAGGCTTATACGCTGCAACTATACACTTTTGCTGGTGGTCTGTTTGGTGCAGTTACCACAACTTGCGTCTTTACAGATATTGCTTTTATTTGTCACTTCCACTTGATAGAATTGATAATTTTTCTTTGGCAACAAAGGTTAAAGGACATCCCATTGCATCGCATCCATCTATAGGGTGCTTCAGTATTTCTTTTTTAACACACACACATACACACACACACACACACACACACATACATGCATTTAAATTTTAATTTTAATTTTTTAGGGATGGGTGCAAAGTTGGTCTGTAGTTATGATTTGTTTTGCTGAGAAAGGAATAAAGAAGATCAATAAGTTTTTTAATTTAACATTGCCATGGCATTTGGAAAATTTTGCTTTGCTGAATTTTAGGCATCTTAGATTTCTTGTGATATGATCGTGGTGTTTAAGGGTTTCAGAGAAATGCTTCCAACATATGAGATTTGTTTGAACTCGTGTTTGCACATATGCTATTACCCTTCTTAATGTTCTTTATTGCTGATTAGAAAATAAGGATGCTAATTTCTCCAGAATATGGCATGTAACTAGTATCACTTAATTTTTCTTAAATCTTTGCAGGGAGATCAAAATTCTCCTGGTATTATACCATTGGCTATAAAGGACGTATTCAGCATGATTCAAGATGTAAGTTTTCTGAAGTACGGGAGTTAGTAGTGAATATACGTATACATCCAAACAACACATAAGCTTTCCATTGCCATTAGGTTCCTAAACCTTTCTGTTTGCCTTTGCATTTTAGTATTGCTATTAAAATTGTGCTTATGCACCATAAAACTCTGGATAGCAGTATGTTATTGTTTGTACAATTAATCCTGATAGTTTCACGTCTTTATGATTTTACCTCTATATCCATCGAAAATCTTTGTATTCTTGTAACATCTATGTTAGATGACGACTTATCTGTGGAACTGAAATTATGTAGTCTGTTTTTCTTGTTTGGAAATTATTTAGTAGTGTTTTATATTGGATGCCTTGTCCATAATTTGTATGAATGGTCACTTTTCCTTTTGTATAGTCTGAGACTTTATTCTCTGTTTTGGTTAGTATTACCATTCATCTGATTCAGGTTTCATGTTGATATGACTAACTGATAGCTGATTCTTATCTCAGACTCCAGGAAGAGAGTTTTTACTGCGCGTGTCATATCTAGAAATTTACAACGAGGTCAGTTGTTATCATATGTCTTAATTTGACAAAGTAAGACATCGATTTGGATGTCATTTTCTTTTCCTTGTCTTATTTCGTGTTGAAATTATTTCTCTTGAATTTGCGTTATGAAATTGTTGTCAACTATTACCTTCGAATATCATGGTTTTGATTTTATTGTTGGGGAACAAATTTGTTATGTTTTTTTGTGGTAGCATGGATGTGTTTCTGATCTCTGAGAAATGTTATCTGTTAACATAATATCTTTCTATGTTATCTAATTGATTTGTGGAGTTGTTTGTTCTTCTGTATCAGGTTATAAACGATTTGCTTGATCCAACGGGTCAGAATTTGCGTGTTAGAGAAGATGCTCAGGTATATCACCTGTATCTTCTCGCTCAAATTTCTTTCCTAAAGAAACCTTATATATACTGTTTATTTCTTGTTTTGAGACTTATTTAATATTTATTTAATCCATCAATTTCTTCATCTTTCTTCCTCCCTTCTGTTTTCCACATTTTTCTCTTCCAGGTACAATAAGTATTCTTTGTAGCTTTATTAACATTATCGATTGCTTTGTGTTGCCTTTTTGATAGTGTCTTTGGTCCAATGTCCATTAGATATGGTTCAATGCAAAGAATGTTGATAATTGATTATGTTCCTCTAGGCTTAGACTTCATGGATTTCTGACATCTTGGTGCAATCTCGCTTGCATGATTTTCAGGGTACTTATGTTGAAAGTATCAAGGAAGAGGTGGTGCTGTCCCCTGGGCATGCACTTTCTTTTATCGCTGCTGGAGAAGGTATTTGAACTTGGTCTTCCCATCATGTATTTTCATTCTTTTCCCTCTCCCATGACTTTTTTTTCTTTTTTTACTAATGATTTAATGCTCTCACATTCTAGCAGCTTAATCCTTTTTACTTTTATTTTTTTTATTTGGTGCTGTTAACACAGAGCATCGTCATGTTGGATCAAATAATTTCAATTTGTTGAGCAGTCGAAGTCACACCATATTCACACTGGTAAAAGTTATCAAATTATTATATTGATTTCTTAATTTTCATATTTGCTCGATTGAATTAAGACATCAAGTTGCCAGTTTTTGTTTTTTGTTTTTTGTTTTTGTTTTTGTTTTTTGTTTTTTTCCCCCTATACTTCATATTTTCCTAATCAATTTGTGTCTACTTGTAAAAATTGGAGTAGCAACTTACCGGGTTACTCTTTTACTTACCTTACATCTTACTTGGTTTCCTTTTTTTCAAAATTGACAACTTGTTTGTGCTGTCTCAAATAAGTGCACAACAGTCGACTTTTGCCTTAATATCATTAGAAAACAGCAGAGATGTAGAATAATTGAATCTTGTCCATCTTCGAGTGAGATTCTTTGAAGCATTATTTTCTGGCCTATAGAGGGTTCATGAAAACAAATTCATTATTTTTTATTGTATTGTACCTAAAACAATGACATGTTTTTAAAACCGTGTGTTCAAGTATCTGTATGTTTATCTGATATTGCTTCTGCCTCTAACTTGCTCATGCATTTGCAGATGATTGAAAGTAGTGCTCCTGGTGATGAATATGATGGCGTCATCTTTTCTCAACTTGTATGGTTCTGCCTGAATCTCATGCCACAAAAATTCATTGTCCATTTGGCATTCAAGTGTCTTCTCATTTATTTATTCTAAAAAAACTGTCCCCAGAATTTGATTGATCTAGCTGGGTCTGAAAGTTCAAAGACTGAAACGACCGGACTGCGAAGAAAGGAAGGATCTTACATAAACAAAAGTCTTTTAACTCTTGGAACGGTAAGTGCCTTATGCTTTAACTGTTAAACAATCAAGAATTTCACGTTTGTGCTTGTTTCTTTCTAGAATCTTACCTGCTACATTTGCTGATTTATCTCCTTAAAAAAAAATGCCAAACTGATTTAACTATTTGAAAATATTCTTAGGGTCTGAATTTTTCAGTAACATTTTCTCTATATAAATCTTCTACTTCAAGTGATTTCTATTATTTGAAGATCATTTCCATGCTCATAGTTTAATTGTACTGTCGCAATGTGAAGGTGATAGGAAAACTAAGTGAAGGTAAGGCATCGCATGTTCCATATCGAGATTCGAAGCTTACCCGGCTACTACAATCTTCATTAAGCGGCCACGGACATGTTTCGGTAAGTTGTATAAGTTATGATCATCATATCAATGGAAAAGGACTACAATATTCTTTTTCCAGAAGGAGTCATGTTATTGTAGATACAGAGTGATTTTAATTTATAAGATTTTGTGCTTTGCTTTCATTTGATTGTTTGTGATTTTACTATTATGATAGCATTACTATTTGGCATGCATAGTTGGTCCTACTTTCTGAGTGGTTTTTTGTTATATCATCATTCCAAGCTTATATGCACTGTTACCCCTGCATCAAGTAGCATGGAGGAAACTCATAATACGTTAAAATTTGCAAGCAGAGCAAAGCGTGTAGAAATCTATGCGTCACGTAATAAGGTTTGATGCAACTTCAATCTGATTCAATTATTGTAGGAAATGGTTAATGATAAGATTTTAATTCTCTGCTTCTCTGTTTTTATTTCCTTCAAATGATTCTGCCAGATTATTGATGAAAAATCACTAATTAAGAAGTATCAAAGGGAAATTTCAACCCTTAAACAAGAACTTGATCAGCTACGGAGGGGCATGCTTGTTGGTGTCAGTCATGAGGAGATTACGAGCTTAAGGCAAAAGGTCTTTTTGTTGTACTTTCCTCTTCTTTTCATAAACAATTCAGTCATGTCTATGATCGTACTGGAGTCTCATGATCTCCTATGAAGATCACATATTTGTTGATTGATGAACAGTTGGAAGAAGGTCAGGTTAAAATGCAATCAAGGCTAGAGGAAGAAGAAGAAGCCAAGGCTGCTCTCATGAGTAGAATCCAAAGGCTAACGAAACTCATCCTAGTTTCTTCAAAAAACACAATTCCAAGTTGTGTGAATGATGTTCCCAGCCACCAACGGAGTCATTCAGTTGGGGAGGATGACGTGAGTTACTATTTCACTTTTGTAATTCAAAGTGTGGACTTTGTTTCCTTGTGGTGCATTTTCTATGAAGGAAAGTCAGACACATTTTGATATTTTATGTCAAGAATTAGAAAAGATATTTTAGCTTGGTTTAGCGCTTGATTTGTTAGTCAAAGACACCTATTGATCTATTTTTCTCTCACTTACAAAGTCTAATTACCTTCAGGCTTTACCTATATTCTACTCTCCAAATGGTAGCCCCTCTATCTTTAGAGGGTTGTGGTTTCATTCACTTGTAATTTTTTTTTCTTCATTTTAAAAACACCATATGAAGATCTTTGATTTATTTCTATACCAGAAATTGGATGGATTGCGTGAGAGTTCTTTGCTCGGAGAGGGTGACGGCCAGAGGGACTCTCAAATTTTGGCTTCCAATTCATCTTATGACTTCAAGCACAGAAGATCTTCCAGCAGGTGGAATGAAGAACTCTCACCTACTAGCAGCACCATTACTGAATCAACTCAAGCTGGTGAACTTATCAGTGGTTCAAAATTGCCTGCAGTATGTTACGCTATAATTCTTTTACTTATTGTTTTCTTAGCTGTGCAGCATAAGAAGCTCATTTATGTTATAGAGCAAACGTTTTTCCTTAGATGTTCTGAGACATGCTGCCTTGCTTGCATATTTCAGCCTTAAATTACTATCAATTTCTTTTTCTGGTGACTATCCAAAAATTCATCCAATTTTCCTTTGCATTTAAGTTTCTATTCTGCTCATGATTTGATGGCATGCCTAGAGCATAGCATTGAAGGCTATTTAATGCAGAATAAAAAAGAATTTGAAATTTTTGATCAGGTCATATTTTTTTTTTGGTCTTTTGGTGGGTTATATTTGTTGTCATATTGGTTGAGTTCCCATCAAAACTCTTATCCTTGAGGGATGAGAGTTGAGACTCTTTGCCTGGTCTAGGGAGAGCATGGTGAAACATGCGCATGCTTTGCCATTTCACTTTTTATTGTCTTTTGTTTTTTGTTCTTAAGTTTTGGTTTTGTATTGTGTTTCTTGAAATTTCTCAAGAAATTTCTTTTAGACACCCACTTTCAGCACATCACAAAGGAGATTGCCGTTGAGAATAATTCCAAGTTTTATTTGGTTTTTTGTTATCCTTATCAACGGAATTGAGGTGGACTTTTTTAGTAGATACCATTTCTCTTGGAGGTCACTGAGAGCATCCTAATAGTCAGTCAACATAATTTAATAAATTCTATTTTCGGCACCAATTGGTGATTTTAATCAAATGTAGATGATTTGGACTTTTGATGCAACTATTTGGTGGTATTTTATTGTGCTTTAGGGTGGAATGACAATGTCAGATCAGATAGACCTTCTTGTCGAACAAGTTAAGATGCTTGCTGGAGAAATTGCGTTTAGCACCAGCACGTTGAAGCGATTGGTTGAGCAGTCTGTAAATGACCCTGAAAGCTCGAAAAACCAAGTATGATCTATATCTTAGTGCGGTTCATACTCTATAGTTTAAGATTGCTATGATGATTGTAAGCATGGTGATAATACCACCTTAATTGAAAATAACAATTAAAAAAAGAGTCAAATGTGTCACTATTCTACGATTTTTCTAAAAGTGTTGAAACTTCATGGATGTTATGTCATTCTCCAAGGGCGTCATCTGATCCATAAGAATTCAATCTCACTGCTTTGATGTGTATTGCAAATATTTTTAACTTCATAGCCTTCTAGTTAACTCAAATGCAACATTTCGCAATTGAACCGCCCTTTTCCCGCCCTCTTTTTTGCATCTCTATGACTAGCAAACTGGATAAAATATACATGTTTGTCTCAATCACAGATTCAGAACTTGGAACGGGAGATCCAAGAAAAAAGAAGGCAAATGAGGGTCTTAGAGCAACGCATTGTTGAAAGTGGAGAGGCTTCTGTTTCCAATGCATCAATGGTTGAAATGCAACAGGTAGTTTTGATTTATTTTTATTTAGTTGATCAATTGTCATAATAGCGATAGGACTGACTGCTTTTAACTCCCGTGTGCTGCAACAGACAGTAAAGAGATTAATGACCCAATGTAATGAGAATGGTTTTGAATTGGAGGTGAGTTTCCTTTAATCACTGCATTTCAGCGTTAAGGTAGCACTTCATGTTCATTAAATTGCACTTGGTGTTTGCATAGCATTTTAGCATATTTTCTTTCAAATGCGCTTGATTTATTATTGGCATATGTATTTATGCAGATAAAATCTGCAGACAACCGTATTCTCCAGGAGCAACTGCAGAATAAGGTTAAAATCTCATTCTTTTGAAGCTTTGTTTAACTCTCAATTCAGGATATCGCTAACATAGTGCTTCCACGCAAACATTTACTTCATTTGCACATGAGAGCTAAGCCTGACATAAATTTTGTTGTCTTGACTCTACAGTGTGCTGAGAACAAAGAATTGCAAGAAAAATTAGACATCCTAGAGCAGCGTCTGGCTTCATTAACTGTTGATAAATCATCAGCGTCCACTGAACAGTGTGCTTCTGAAGAGTATGCTGATGAATTCAAAAAGAAAGTACAGTCGCAGGTGAAGTGAGACTTACAATCTTTTGCGTCATGTTAGATGAATGGACTAGTAATCGATTTATGCTGGTGTCATTAATTACGTTGCCGTGTGGAGTTGCATCTCTCAATTTTTGCCAAATTTTCCTTTCTTTATTATCATCTATCATTGATGCGAACGTCATAGTCCATTTTCTGTTGTCTAAAGACGTGTTGGGTTCATGGAGTCTGCATATTTTTTTCTCTCAAAAAGTTGGTTCTGAACAAAGCAAGAACCTGTTGTCAGTTAGATACTGATTTGCGCTCCTTCCATTTGCTCAGGAGATTGAGAATGAAAAACTAAAGCTGGAGCAGGTTCAGCTCTTGGAGGAGAACAGTGGGCTGTGTGTTCAGAATCAGAAATTGGCTGAAGAAGCTTCCTATGCTAAGGAGCTGGCCTCTGCTGCCGCCATTGAGTTGAAGAATTTGGCTGGTGAAGTGACAAAGCTATCATTGCAGAATGCAAAACTAGAAAAAGAATTGTTGGCTGCTCGAGATCTAGCAAATTCTAGAAGCGCTGTTTTGCAAAATGGCGTTAACCGGAAGTACAGTGATGGGAGCAGACCTGGGAGAAAAGTAAGGGTCTCTGGTCGTATGAATGAATTATCTGCCATGGGAAGTGATGACTTTGAGTCATGGAATCTTGATCCGGAGGATCTGAAGATGGAACTCCAGGCAAGAAAACAGCGAGAAGCTGCTCTTGAGGCTGCCCTCGCTGAGAAGGAATTTGTAGAGGAAGAATACAGGAAAAAGGTTGAAGAGGCAAAGAGAAGGGAGGAAGCTCTGGAAAATGATTTGGCAAACATGTGGGTGCTTGTTGCAAGGTTGAAGAAAGAGGGTGGAGCTGTCCCTGGGACAATTTCTGATGAGAGGCAGAGTGATCATCCAGAAAATATCAATGATGTGAAAACAAACGACATTGACAGTACTACTGTTCCTAAAGAGAGAGAAGTTCTTGACGTCTCTGTGCCAGCTGATGAAGTTCCCAAGGAAGAACACCTCGTTGTTCGTCTCAAGGTATCAGTGTGTTTTCTATGTCAATTCATAAGATATCAAGATCCTTATTTTCATTCTTTACATGATTTCCATCTCGGAGTGGGTTATGAAAAGAAATCATCTGCAGTATTACAAAAGTTAAAAGGGAAATATTCTAAGTTGATAAATTATTGAAGTTTAAGGATGTAGAATTACCCTACTCTAAAATGCCATGGTAACAAGGTTGTGAAAAATACCATTCATAAATGTCATTCCTGCTTGAGATGAGTTGCTTCATATAGGCTGTTTTATTTCATCATATGCTAGTTCATGGAAATATGTCAATAGGTTTTATTTCGTACGACTGATTTTGCGTTATGTACCTTACAGTCCATTGATTGGAAAAACTTTGGGGGTTTGATCCATCAGAAATTCGTCGAAGACTGGATTTATGAAACAATAGAGTAATGAATCATTTTTTAAAGAAAACTAGGGTGCCCTAGATTTGAGATTATTCTCTTTCAATTGTTCTATAACTTTAGAAGTTAATGTCTTGATGACTCGAAAGGCGTATTTATGTTTTCAGGCTCGAATGCAAGAGATGAAGGAAAAGGAGCTCAAACAAATGGGGAATGGGGATGCCAGTTCCCATATGTGTAAAGTATGTTTTGAATCCCCTACTGCAGCAATTCTTCTGCCCTGCCGGCATTTTTGTTGTAAGTCATTTCAGGTTTCTTTGTTTAAGTCTTTTTGTTTTTGTTTTTGTTTTTTTTCAGCTTAATTTTACGTTTAGTAACGGTGACAATCTCATGTTTGTGCAGTGTGTAAATCTTGTTCACTTGCTTGCTCCGAGTGCCCTATTTGTCGAACAAAGATTGCAGATAGGCTTTTCGCTTTCACCTCTTGATGCTGTCTTAATCCCTCCAACTTCGAGTGAAGGTAATGTTTTAATCTTTTCTTCCTGTCCTCTTATTATTTTGTTAGTGGGAAACTGGCAATTGGATCCTTTAGAGAGCAAGACAAATGCATAATATACTTCTATTAGATTTCTACTTCAAGATTGCTTAGAGGTTTCATTGCAAGGAAAAGAGGTATTTAGGATTGTTTACAGTAACTAGTTACTTTAACCTTTTTCTTTTTCTTTATTTTATTTTATTTTATTTTATTTTTAACATGTTTATCATTCACGTTTATTTCAGGGATGCTCATCATTCACCTCTTGTTTTTTATGTTCCATGCAATTGCGGCTGCAAATTAAATTCTTTTATTAGATTGCTTGTATGTAACAGTCAAAAAGGTATATCAATATTTTTTGTTTTCTCTTTTCCCTAGGGGCTGTAAAATAATGGACAAAATGAAAAGAGAAGGTTAAAAAAAAAAAAAAAAGAAATATAAGATTTGGGAACTTGCGATGCAGAATGTTGCTTTGTTTTTCAAAATGCAGCAGAATGTGTGGGTGTGTCATGTATAGAAACAAATATATGCTTAAGAAGCATTATTTCTTTTTCCATCTATACAATTTTAATTAGATCATCTTTATTATTATTATTATTTTTATCAGTATGTTTATTACTGCTCAGAACACTTAATTAGGAGGCTCACTTTTTTCTCTGATGATAGAATAAAGATCCTCATGCCTAAAAAACCTCTACTTATAATGCGCTTGTAAGAATTAACTGATCACTCATCGCTGATTGTTTAAGAAATTAATATTTCCGTGGATAAATCCATGATTAGTCTCTAAAATTTCTATTTAGAATTAGTCTTTATGGTCAATATTGTTCTACAAGATAATCATTGAACTCAAAAAGTATCTTAGTAATGGTCATCCTATTAAATTTTAAATACAAATTGTTAATTTTGTTTCATAAAAAATCTTTAGACTACCTTTTTTCTTCACAAATATTTTTAAAGTTAAATATTGTACTAAATTTTGTTTCTAAATAAAATATATGCCAAATTTAGTTCTTATATTAAACAAATAAATAGAAAATATTTGTTATAGTAAACTGTACCCAATATAATTCGTAAACTAAAAAAATGTCAATATTATTTCTTTTAGTATACATATTTAACGTTTATTAATATGGTGATATATAATCACTCAAAAAATTATATAAATTATATATAAAGTTAAAATTTATTTTTGCCCTTAAATTTTATTAACTTTGTCATGGTGTCTTTTGAATTTAAAAATTGACATGCATACCCTTTGAATTTTAAAATGTTAGCAAAAATACTTATTTTATTACATGCTATCCTTAAAAATTTAATTTTTACTCCTCAAACTTTAGTAACTATGCTGTCTTATCTCTTGAATTTCAAAAGTTGGTATGTTTGCCCTTTGAACTTTTTTTCCCCTTTTTGGGATAAATTTTATGAATTCTTCTTGAAGTAAATCACTTGTGTCAAAATATTTCTCTAAATTTTAAAATGTACATGTTGTATCCCTTAAATTATAATACTTCTCTATATTCACCTCCTAAACTTTGAAATTTTTTTTTAGATAAAATAATACTTGTTACTTCATTAAAAGGATAAATTCATAAATTTATTCATGATAATTAAAAAACCAACTTGAATTACGGTATTTCTTTACTTTTTTTCAATCTTTTTTTCGCTTTTAAGTATGTAATTTAAAGATAGAATATATGAGAGTTTAGTGCCTAACTAGTTTATTTAAAGTAAAAAGAACATTTATATTAACCATTAAGTATCATATATCATCTTAAATCAAATGAAAATTCAACAACTCCATCCAAAAAAACAATGTATTCAAACTTTGCCCGTAGAGGGGTGAATTTAGAGAAATATTACACTTTAGGGGCACAATATATACTTTGAAAATTTGAGAAGTATATTGACACAAGTGACATAGTTCGGGCAGAATTTGTGAAATTTACCCTTTTTTCTAGTCAACAATTCTTCACACACGTTAAAACTTAAATTGGTGATCCAAGAATTGGCTCAAACTGAACAAGATTTGTTGAGCAATTGAGGAAGATACATCAAGGAATGAGGAGGAGGATGAGACAAGCCATGACTAAAACTTGAAGCTTGAGCTCTAAAATCAAAACTATTGAAGAGGTTGAGCTAGGAATTGAGCAAGATTTACAAATTTCGAGTGGATTGAAGAAGAGAGAATTGTGCTTTCTAAGGGAGAGGGATTATGAAACGGGAATAAAGTAAGATTTTTGTCAATGCCCATCTTCCTTCCACTCGCCTATTCCTTATTTTCATTGGCTCTTTTGCGATTATTTAGGAAATCTTGTTCGGCTCTACATTGATCATATCATTTGCCGTAGCATGTTCTACAAGCTTATCCTCATCCTAATGAAGGAGTACTTTTTTGTCTTGTCTCAGTTCATGACTCTTTGGTGAACAATTTGAGTTTTGACTTATGTAAAAAATTGTTAACCAAAAAAGGAAAAAAAAAGTTTGAGGGGTGAATATATCAATTTTTGAAGTTTAGAGGGTAAGATGATATAGTTACCAAAATTTGGGAGGGAAAGGGGGAGGCAAAAATAAAACTTAAGGGATGGGAATATAACAAAAGGGGTATTTTTGGTAACATTTTAAAATTCGAGGGATATGCATACTAATGTTTAAAGTTTGAGGGGTAAAATGATAAAGTTATTAAAGTTAAGGGACAAAAAAAAATTTATCCTGTTTATAAATAGATAAACGTTAATTAATAGTTAAACTATCTAAAATTGTAACACTTGTTAATTTTCATGTAACGGATATTATTAGGTAAGTATCGACGAAAAGTATTTTCCCTTATGATATATGATATAATGTTACTTTTTTATTTTAAGCATAATGACAGATGATGGTCACGTGGACTTGATGTGTCAAGGTGTTCATGTCATTTGTATTGTATACATGATAATTACTTAGTAATTAATTAATGTTTTGTTATATTTTAGTGTATGCAGCAGTTCGACAGGTCAAATTGTCCCTTATAGAACGGCAAGTTGATGATTAGATATGATTGGGTGATTTATTGTGATTGATTAGCATATTTTTTGTCTTTTTCTTGTTTTAGGTAATAAAATATTTGACTTTTGAAGATGATTGGATATTTGATGAGGGTTTCCTCTCTCGAAATTATGATATATGGTAAGTGAAACAAATTGTTTTGGCTTTCCATCTTAATTCTCTTTATTCTACAATTGAAAGTATCTATATATATATTTTTTAAAAAATTTGCTCACATATAGAAAATAACATTTGTCTTACTTTCACATCGTCCCATTTTTTTTTATTTCACGTATGCTTTTTCTCTCTTAGTTCTTCTCTCTCTTTTCTTCATGTTTCTTCTTCTCTTCTTCCCCTTATTTTCCTACAATATTTGAATAAAATATTGAGTAATCTTCTAGGCAAACTTAAGGAAATTAGAGAAGAATTGTTTCGAGGTAAGAACGCATTCTAGATTAATCCTGAAATTTTATTTTCTCTATAATCCGACCCCCTTAACGCTGGCTACAAATTTCCATTTGCAATGAAATTTTATTATGATATTCATGTATGTGTTATAAGATGTTCCTCAAAATTTCACGCCATTTGGAGTTTTCTATGTTGACATATTAAATTTTTAGTCTCTGCCACTTATAGTAAACTGTTGCTGATTGGTTATATTGCACAAAAACATAGTCTTTGTGCATAATGCAAATGAATGTTATTTTGGATGAAATTTAGCAGATATATTCATGTATATATTAAGTGTTGAACTGGAAAGTCTCATGTGTTATTGAATTTTCATTAAGATTAGGTTTTTTGGCTGTTTTATCAATGAATTGTTGGACTTCTTGTTACGTGACATTTTTATATGACTAAACGAATTTATTTGACAATGAGACTTTTTTGGTACTATATTTACATGTTAATAGGTTGTCATAAAAATTTTGGAGTCAAAGTAATTTTATTTTATTTGTTTAAAAATGTTTACCAAAGGATGCTCACTACTTTTCAAACCTGAAGTTAGTTTTATCATTGATTTTCAAATGTATGTTTTGATATATTCTGATTTTATTTGAGGCCCAATTTTGGATATGTTGTAGTTCTAGGTGTCTATTATGTATAGTATTTTTATGAAATTATTTTAGAATATAGATAATTTATTATATGAAGTTAGTAAGGACCGCTCACTGTTTTGTTATTGCTAGTAGATTTTGTGTTGTATGTTGAGTAACTTGTTTTAGTTATCAAATGGAATTTATATGACCAACAAAAAATCATGATATTATGTTTATATGTTAGCTTTGTCCCTTTAGAGTCTCATGCGCTAATTGTGTATTACTTGTGAGTTATTAAATTATGAATACATAAAGATTAGGCAGGTATTAGAATTGCAGTTTTTGTATGAGTACTTATAAGTTAGTAAAATATATTTGTGTTCATCTATTTCTTGAAATGGAGGTGTGAATAATGTATTATGGTATTGGAAGATTTGTTGAATATGGATAAATGTTAATTTTATTTTTATATGAATATATGACATGAACATTCTAAGAAGTGAGCACATCAAGACTGAGGTGATGCCATCTGAAGAAAAGGTTTAGTAAGTCAGTCAAGTAAGTATATTCTCATATGTAACATGATGAATGTTTATGAAAGTTTTGTGAGGATATGTTTCATGATGATTTTTTTTTTTAAGTTGATTTACATGAAGTCTTCCATGAAAGCATTTGATGTTCTATGAAAGTTCAATGAATGTCTTGTTGATGACGTTTGTGAAAGCATACAAGTGTATATATATATATATATATATATATGTATGTATAAGTATATATATATATGTATATATGTATCACTTAAATAAGTATTGCACACTCTATGTTATGTTATGTTTATGTTTATGATGTCATGTTTAGTTTAGGATTAGCTACCCCTCTCCTCTTATGATAGCATGCCTACAAAGATGATAATGGTGCAACACTTAGGCCCTTAAAGATAAAATGAATGAAGTTTTAATATAAATAATGTAATGAAAGAGATGTTCTATATGAGACTGTGTCAAGTGCACTATTATGTTGATGATGATTATGATTATAATGTTTCATAAAGATGTTCATAAAATGTTTTATCTTGTGAGATTGTAAAGTGTACTTATAAGATTTTTGCTTACTTAGTTCTACATCATGTTGCAGATAAAGGTAAGAAGATTATGGAATAGGTGGAGGGCAAGGGCGGGCATATGAGCTATGCACGATGGATTGAAAATGGAAGACACCAAAAAGAAGTTTGAAATTTATGAATTATGTTTTTATTACTTTGAATGTTGATTTTCCGCGCTTTGAGATATTGGAACTTGTTTTAATTATTTTGATTTTGACAGTAGATCGGACTGCCGATGCCATGATCGGCCTATCGATTACCCTGTATCGGCCTGTCGATCTAAATATTTTAAAACTCTGATTTTGCAAAGCTTCGAGTAGTCTGCCAATGGTTGAAGTTTGGATTGCCGGTCATGTTCGGCCTGTCGATGTCAGAAGTTCAGCCTACCGAACTGTTCAGACAAATTTCAAAAGTTGCTTTGATTTTTATTTAAATTATAATCTTATTATATTGTGCTGGTAAACTATTTGAAAAGTACATGCATATAAATTTTTTTTAATAAATGTTTAAAAAAATGATTAAAAAAATGGATCTTAAGAATATGTTAATTAAATTATGATTTTAATCTTAACAGCTTATCTTAACTAATAGCATGAATAAATTTATGTCCGTAAGAGAGTGTTACAAAAATTGTCAAAACTGTGTAAAAAAGTTGGACTTGTATTTCCATTTAAAACAAAGGAGAAAAAAAATTGACTTGCATGTGTAATGACAAATGATGCCGATAGAAGGCGAAGCAACTCTCATTCTAGTCGTTCATGTGTTAGTGTTGTCGTTTTTTCCTTTTTTTTTTTTTTCCCTCAAAGTAACAAAACTAGCAATTAGTCGTTCATGTGTTGGCGTCATCGTTCTTGATAATTTAACCGTTAATTGACGTTTATCCGTTAATATGTAATTTTGAAATATTTCGAATGGATCATATTTGAGCCGACATTCATAAATGTCAAGTAAGTGTAGTGGAAGAAACAATTTTGACATTTTTTTTAGTTCAAGGACTACATTTAATATAATCTCTTCTATTTAATATTTTCTATCTATTTATTTGATACAAGAATTAATTTTGATATATATATATATATATTTTATTTAGAGACTAAATTTTGTATAGTTTTTAACACAGAGACTTTACGGAGGGATAAGAAAGTTTAAGGATATTTTCTGAGACAAACTTAATATTTTCTATTTAAAATTTAATGAATGGACTATTCATAGGACACTATTTAAGTTCGGAAACTATTTATAAAGACAATTAACTACAAAGATTAATTGGAAAAAGAAAAAAAATTCAGGACAATTCATGAAATTATTCTACATTCTGATACGCGTGTTAGCTACACTGTTGCTCTAGGTGAGTCATATCTTTAGACCTATTTGAACGGTTGAGAATTGAAAATAATGAACGACATTGACAAAATTGGTTAGACGCTGGCATTTGAATGATAGGAATTCACATTTTTCATTTCTAAAGAAGGATATTAGTATCACTGACCAGTGACCGCCGTTTTTAAGGTTAATTTTGTGTGGAATCTCCAAGTATTTTGCCAAAGCTAAAATGACTTTTTCTCCACTTTTAAAATTGTTTATAAGATGCTTAAGGGGATAGGTTGGATCCATTTCTGTTGGTCTTTGAGGGGACATTCTCGGGGCAAAGCTTTCCTAATTGCTTAGGATAGTGTTCTTAATAGTTCTGTTTTTAGTGTAAAAGTGTCTGGTTGGTTTTGTTCCTTGTTTATTGATGAGATAGGCTGCAGTTTGCACCAGAGAAAGAGGAACCCACGTTCAGCTAGCAGAAAGAGTGCAAGTGAGGGTGGTTTTGGAGGTGTGTGTGTGTCAAAATAATACACACATACACACATACACATATTGGCACTTCTATCATCCGGAAGAAGGTTCTCTCTAAACAATCACAACCTTTTAGTTTGAAATCAAGAGTGAGGATTGGCCAAATGGGCAAGGGCATTGCATTTTACCTAGAAGTGAGCAAAACCGGTTAAATCACTTGTTTAAGTAATTAAAAACGACCCATCGTTTTATTTAACAGGGCTCTTGCTCATATTTTAAGTTTTTTTTTTCTTTTTCTATTTTCAAAAATTGACTTCTATTTTGTTTCGGCCCGCTCTCTTCTTGTCCTTCGACTACACGATCATGCCCTCGGGTGCCGGTGGCGAGGAAGAAGGTCCCATTGGTATCCATATTATTTACAATAGTTTGGATTTGGTAAATAGGATATAGAATTTGTAATCCCCAAATCTGCAGACATGATTGGGTTCGGCATCATTGGTAGTGGTTTGGGAAAAAAATTGATCGTAATCTGTTGCTTATAGACTCCCTATATTTCAGTTTTTGTATGTGCTTCTTGGATTAAGTTCGTCATAGTTGTGATTGTTGTTGAAGCCAATACTACCACTGCTCAGACCCAAATATTGAAAGACCCCATCGTCCTACGAAATAAGGGCATTGGAAATTGTCAGCCAAACAGAGACTTTGGGAATAGGGACTACAACCTGAAAATTGTTAGAAGGAAGTGTAGTCATTGCAAGAAATACCGGCACCATAGGCAAACGTGCCCTCAAAAAAGTTAGAAAGGAAAGAGTATTGACGTTCCCTTAAGCCCATCAATTTAGAGGTCTCAACCATACGCCACGACAAGCCAACATGCAACACCAAATACATCGACTTGCGTCAATTTGATGGATGAAGATGATGGTCCCTATAGGCCTAAAATTCACTCTACATCAGAGGATCAATTTGACAACTATCAGCATTATGATTACTACGTTGACTTCCAACTCAATGAGGATGACCTTAATCCAACTTACCATCCATCTTATTAGCTAACTCAACTTGTTGCATATTATTCACTAAAAAAAATTATCTTACCTTAGAAGAAAGAAAATGCTTCAACTGTTGTGACAAGGAAAAACAATAAGTTGCCTCAACTATTCAATCTATATGTAATGTAAAAAATATTATCATTATCAATTTTTATTACAAAAAATTACTCTCCATATAAACGGCATCAAAGCATATCTAATTTTCTTAACACTTATGTATGAGGAAAACAAAGTTACACATGATTTTAATGCAAATTACATTTAATATAGCTCAGTTACTTCTTCCTTATCACATGTCTAACCCAAAATGTTCATTTACAAGAGGACCCATATATAGTCTGAATAAAAAAAAATGATTTTTCAACTTTTTCATACAGTAAGTTGCATATAATATCGATAGAAGTTACGTTTTCTTATCCTAAAGTTACGTGCTCGTTTCATCCAAGTTAGCCGTATATGTTTTTCCCATTAATGCCCACAAATTGCGAACAAAATTACAACTTTCCCAAAGTCATATTCTATAGAAACCGGTTGTAGTAGGTTGTAAGGGGATTATGTATCTTAACCTACGACTCTAACAATACCATCTAGACTAATTAAGTATAATAAAGACATATTATTCTACCTAATGCTACCATTAATCTTGGCTGAAACTTTTTTATCCAGATGGATGGAAGTAAAGTCCGACACATACATACATATATACATACTTTATATATATATATATGTATATATCATGGGTATTATTTCCATCCACTTGGATGGAAGGCTCGCCCATTTAGTAACAACCGTTCAAATCGAAATCTACGGTTGTGATTAGAGCAAGGGGCAAGTGAAAAATTGTTAACATGCTTTCACCTGTTACCCATTAATTGTGCTTTAGTAAATTATTCAAATTGTTCTTTGGTTTAAATAAGAAATGGTTTTTCAATCT
>CAMOHE010051343.1:0-26141 GCA_946598075.1 Artocarpus hirsutus
AAGATCTTGGTCCTTTGAGCTACTTCTTAGGTCTTGAAGTTACTACTAATTCTACAGGCCTACACTTGTCACAAACAAAATATGCTTCTGATCTTATTGCCAAAGCGGGATTGACAGATAGCAAGATAGCCTCTTCACCACTCGAGCAAAATGTACGGCTTTCTCTTTCTGATGGTACTCTTCTCACAGATCCGACTCTGTATCGAACCTTGGTGGGTAGTCTTGTTTACCTAACAGTTACGCGACCAGATATTGCATATGCTGTTCACTTGGTTAGTCAGTTTCTTTCTGCTCCTCGATCAACCCATTTTGCTGCCGTTCTTCGTATCTTGAGATATGTGAAGGGTACCATGTTTCATGGATTACATTTTTCCTCTAGCTCCTCTTTGGATTTAGAATGTTATTGTGACGCAGATTGGGCAGGGGATCCTACTAATCGTCGCTCTACAACTGGCTATTGTTTCTTTCTTGGTTCGTCACTCATTTCTTGGCGAAGCAAAAAGCAAACTGTTGTCTCTCGCTCCAGCACTGAGGCTGAGTATCGAGCTCTTGCTGATGCAACATCTGAATTGCTATGGTTACGATGGCTCCTTCAAGACATGGGTGTTTCTCATCATTCTAGCACCCCCATTTATTGCGACAATCAAAGTGCTATTCAGAGAGCTCATAATGACGTTTTTCATGAACGCACTAAACATATCGAGATCGACTGTCACTTCATTCGTCATCACTTGCAAAGTCAAACTCTTCGGCTTGTTCCCGTTGCTACCACATCCCAGAAAGCTGACATCTTCACCAAGTCACATTTGTCTGGTCAATTTCTAAATCAAGTTTCCAAACTCAAGTTGGCTTCTACACTACCATTTTGAGTTTGAGGGGGGGTGTTAATGTTAATATAGAAAGTAATAATTATAGAAAGTAAGACAATTTGGTGTGTTAATGTTAATATAATAATTATAGAAAGTGAGAGAATTTTGGTATTAATACAGCTCAATCACACAGGCTGTATAGTCAGGCTGTCACACAGGCTGTAATGTATAGTCAGGCTATCACACAGGCTGTCACATAGGCTGTCACACAGGTCACACAGCTTGTTTTTCTCCTTTGATTTCTCTTGTAATTCTTATATAAAGGCTCTAAGCCTTCTTGTAATCGTAGACAAGAAATACAATTCTTCTTTCTTCTCAATACAATTCTTCTTTCTTTTCATAAATAATTATAAAAATATAATTCTTAATAATATATTATTATTTATATTAATATTAATATTAAATAAAAATATCGTTATAAAAAATATTAAACATATTTAGTTATATTTTATATTTATAATTATTATAACAATATTAATATAATTTAATATTATTTTTACTATGTATATTAATATTATACTATTCATATTGATACTATATTATTATGTTTTTATTATTATTGTTAATGTTATTTTTATCTTTATTATTAAATTATTATTTTATATTGATATAATATTTATATATATATTATAAAATAATATTAATTTATAATAATAGTACAAAATTATTTTATTTTACTTTATTGTTATAGTATTTAAATATATTATATGCTAATATATATTAATTAATAATGACATACATTACATTTAAATATGGTATATGTAATATATTATATATTATTGTTATTATTGTTAGTGTTATAATTACCCTTATTATCAAATTATTATTTTATATTGACATAATTTTTATATTTATATGGTATAAAATTATTAATTTATAATAATAATAATATTATAATTTAATAATAATATGATTATTCTACAATATTATATATATAATGTATATTTTATGGTAAATAATATATAATATATGGATATGAATATAAATAATAATAAAAATATAATTCTTTATAATATATTGTTATTTAATATAATATTAACATTAAATAATAATATTAAGTTCTGATAATATTATTCCCAAGAATCCAAAAATCAGAATTCTTGTACTAAACATGAGAATCTTATAGATTCTCATTGCTACTCTCAAGATTACTGCATACTAAACGCCCCTTAAAGACAAAGTTTGCACAGTCAATTTTGTGTAGTGATGGCTCATGCATAAATTCTAGTGTCGAAGAGAAAATTGAATTTTTTTAAAAAATTTTGAAAGAAAGATTTAAATTAAGTTATGATAATATTAAGTTTTGATAATATTATAAATATTTAATAATTTTATATTATATTATATTATCATCATCATAAACAAAAAGCTAAGATTTCCTTAGTTTTGAGATTCTTATGAATATAAATATCACCTTATTAAGTGGGATTCAGATTATCCTAAAATGGGATAAAATGATTCCCATGGAATTGAGTTTCCCAAGAATTCAAAAATCAGAATTCTTGTACTAAACGTGAGAATCTTACAGATTCTCATTGCCACTCTCGGGATAACTGCATACTAAACGCCCCCTAAAGACAAAGTTTGCACAGCCAATTCTGTGTAGTGATGGCTCATGCATAAATTCTAGTGTCAAAGAGGAAATTGAATTTTTTTTTTTAATTTTGAAAGAAAGATTTAAATTCTAGAGCATTTGACAGATTTAGATGTCAATATCTAATAGATAGTACAAAGGGTAAAAGATACGAGACTACTCATATTATTAAAATATAAAAACAAACACCAACTTATAAAGATATTGAGTCATCTTACTTAACAGATTGACTTTTTGAAATGAAAATTGTGTTTATCAAGTCTAAATTTCATCAAATAGAGTGTTTGGGAGAAAAGTTCAAACTACAAAACTTAAACCGCATGTTATAACATGTGAAAACTTATACATTAATTGTTTGCAGTTGGAGTCATAAAGTTTGAACTACTCATCCAAACAAACTAAATAACCCGTTTGAAAACATGACTTGAAAAAAAAAAACTGTTTTTTTAAATTAACTTTATCATAATGTTTTTTCTTATAAAATTTGAATTACTATAGTATTTTAAGTTCCCATATTTAGTTTGAATTATGTTTCCAAATCACTAATATATCTACAATGACACAACTAATAGGGTGTTTTGTAAGGTGGTTAGAACCGTTAGGTAAGAATTGTTTTTACTGTGACATATTTTTACTGTAGAATTGTTTTTATACTATAGTGATTTTTTTTATTGTTACTGTAGCATATGAGAGTTTTACATTGTTTATAACTGAAAAAGTTGTTCAGACTATAGTCCAGACCAACTTGTCAAACAAGCTATAAATACATCTTGAGATCCTGGCACCATTTTCAAAAATTCTTAACAACTAATAATGCATCTTTAGATCCTAGTATCATTTCCAAAAAAAATCTTATTCTATTTTAGAACATCATATATTTTAATAGGACTACCAAGCATATAATTCGGCCAAATATGAATTTTCAATTATGGAAAAAAAAATAAACATGTATTGTTCCTTCAAAAAGTTTATCGGAGTCTATTATCAATGATAAAATCATATGCAAATAACTCTTGACGGGGTCTATTTGTTCAAGGAGCTTGAATCGTGGTGGTTTAAAGTTTTGGGTTTGAAATAAAAAGTTTGAAAATTGTGGTTTGAAATTGAAATTTAAAATAAATTTGAAATTTAAAATTATGTTTGTATATGAAAAAAAGAGTCTAAAGTTTAGAATCCACGTGAGAGAAAGAGTTCAAGCATCTCAAAATCAGACGGGACCCGATTCTAAATTTTGGTGGATTTTTAATCTCAAATGTCCTGTCAATAATTTGATATTGGATCTCAAAAAATGATCCAAACAACTCCTCAAGTCCAAATTTGGTTTCAAACTACTCCAAACTCCCAAACAAACACCCAAATATTTAGGAATAATTCTTTAGATGTATCTATGTAAATCAGTCAAATAGATTCATTCTTAATTGCTCTTTCATTCCACACCATGACGCCAGTCTTTCACCTCAACACATTTTCCATGACATTATTAGATCTTCAGCGTATTAGCATGTAAACAGTAAAGTATCAATATTTTTGGAACACTAAGAGCTTGTTTAATAGGATGCAAAAGTGAAAGGGTTGGAATTGAAAAAATAATTCAAATATAATATATAAAAACTTTACACTATAATTGTTTTTTGTTTTATACTATAGCTGTTGAAACTTGTACATTATGAATGATTTAAACTCATAAATTTGAATAGGTGTGCGCAACATAGGCTTGAGATTCATGAACCAATATTATTTGGTAAAAGGTGAAAGGAGGATTGAATTAAATGGAGGATTGAAAATATTTCAACCAACCTTAATGTTGAACTATTTTAAATTTTAATGGGAAGAAATTAGAGAAGAAATTCATGTTAAACACATCGAAAGAAAGACGTTCCCCTTTCTTTCTATTTTTCTCACAAAAAGTTGCGTACTTTTTCCCCTTTTTATTTTTTTTTTAAATTATTCCAAATGTGCTTGAACATCACTCCTAGGAAATCCATTACGGTCAGTTTAAAGTTTGAATCATCTATTCGTAAGTTTTACCAGATTAGGTCAGCGTTGTACGTAAGAGAACCAAGAAAAAGTTCACAAAAGATCAAACATCAAAGATGTTTAGGAGAAAAGTTTCAGATTTTTTACAATATAAAGCTCTTATATATTATTATATTATAGTATAAAGTAAAAAGGTTCTATTAGAGTTTAAACTATAAGTTTCAACTCTTTCTCTAAAAACTCAACGTGAAAAAAAAAAAAAAAAAAAAAGCCTCGGTACTTGCCATAGTATATTTAAGTGCAAATATTCCAAATCTTTGTCATAAATATTAGACAATAGTGTGTCTGCTTCTGTTGTATATACACAGACAATATATATTACCAAACAGACTCGTTTGGTTGATAGTTCTAAAGAATAATACATTACCTATTCGAGTTCACACTTCATATCTGGTGAAAGTGACCGATGAAGACGGAATTGCCATGGCATCAAAAAATCTACGTTGTAAATATGTGGCGTCATGAAAAATTGAGATATGCATTACCGACCATTTCTGGTCTTTATTATGCATCACAGAAGCAATAAAACCAGGACAAATCAAATATGACGAGAGAAAAAATGAAAAAAAATAAAACCGACATATGGTGTTAACTATCAACGGCAACTTGGTTGCAAAAAACAAAATTTCAGTTGTGGTTCTTGGAGCTCGCAGGTACATCTTTTGTCCAGATCAACAGCCTTTCTTTCTGCAGTCATTTAAGGGCCAAGAAAAGGAGCAAAAATACACACCTCATGAGCTATTGATAAAGAAACATGAACCTCGAATTTGATTAATTAATCATCACTAAAGAGAAAATACAAAAAAAAGGGGAAAAAAACTACCATTGCCTCTGGCCAAACCAACGCTTCCAACCTAACCAAAATAGAGAAAATGAGAGGAAAAGGATGTACAAGGTGAAGGGAAAAAAAGGAAGAAAAAACTTAATTAAAAGACAGAAAAAGTAAATAATAAGGGTTAGAGACACCAGAAACAAGATAATTTCCACCAGTACTACACTGCTCTTTGAGTCTCCCATATTGTCCTTTCTGTCAACAACAAGAAACCCAGATCATAAAACGAGTCATTTGCCTTATAGAATCATTAAAAGCCCTTTATTTTTTTTTTTTAATTTTTTTAACTTGGACTAGAACCCAAGTAACCAAAACGATCAGCCAACACATTAACATCCTCATTATCACTACCCCTAACACCCTCACTAAACAATTCTTCCCAAAATCCATCGTCAAGTTCCTTATCCCCACTCTCCGGCGACTCAAGCTCTTCCTCCTCTTTCCTCGCCTTCCCAAAGCCTTGCATCTCAAGCGCAAGCGCTTCTAGCTCCGACACGTCATACCCATAATCCCCGCCACCAACACTGTGATCAAGAGGCTCCATCTTTATTGTGGGCCCAATTGCCACACCACGACTACTAGGCCCCTGGTCAATTGGTCTCCTTCTCTTCTTGGTCATGGCTTCCTCAAGCGCTTTTCTCCTCTCCTTTTGCTGGACCAACTGCTGTAGAAAAGCTGGGTTTTGCATCGCTCTTGCCAAGAATGCCATCATCTGTTGCTGCTTCATTTCCGTGCCTTGTAATCGTTGCTCCATGGCTTGGAGATATGCTCTTGTGTTCTGTTGCTGGTGTCTGAGTTTTACTAGCTCCATCATTAGGAATTGCTTGTCACGCCTCAGACGGTCTATTTCCCCGTCCAGACCGAACCGGCCTAGCTCAACGCAAGGGCCTAAGGCAGCTGCTTGTTGCTGGTCGGAGGGAAATACTGGCTGTGGATTTGGAGCTCTTCTTCTCCTAATGTTCCTCAGTAGATGCCTTTGCCCTCTGATGAACCCTTCGTGGGCAAATTCCCACCTGTCTGGATCAGTCTTTCTAAATCCCTGCACATTTCAAACCAAAACCAATATTTAGATTTGTCTTATTTACCATTTAATTCAAGTTTGAACATAAAATTATAAAAACAATTTTTAAAATATAAAAATATCGTGACAATAAAGATTTAAATATTTTATTGCAAGTTGGTTCAAATATTTTGTTGAATTATTTCTTTTACATAATAAGATTTTGATATAATGTAAGGATGGATGTTGTATTCTCCGGTTAGAATCTGAAAGTCCTGTTTGGTTTTGTTTTGAATATTTGTAAAAATATTTTTACACGTTTTTTAAGATAAAAATTTTAAAAGCATTCTTAATATATTTTTAAAAAATTCTTATTTTTTAAAATAAAACTATTTTTATTTATTTTAAAAACACTACTAAATAAACCTAAAATGTTTAAAATAGACATTTATCGTGATTTTGCAACTAATAGATGAGTCATTGAGGTGTTTGAAAAACAATCGGTTAAAATTTTAAAACTATAACATATAAAACTTTTATACACGTTTTATTATAATAGTGAGTTTTATAGCGTTCACTTTTTTATTTCAAGTTCAACCACGTGAGGATCCAGAGGCTAGGGGTTTTTTTTACTGAGTTGCAATTGTGGAGACAGGGCTAAAAGAAACGACAAAAGTTACTGTAAATAGTAAACGACAAAGTTACTGTAAATAGTCAAGAATATCGAAACAAAACAGGGAGACACCCAGAAAAATAATTGGAAGAAAAGACAAGGGTGAAAACCGTCCAAAAGAAAAAACAAAAAAGGCAAAAAATGGTTCAGAGAAAAGCGGAGGCGTCCATGAACATTCTACAAACACACAAGTAATAAATGCTCTTGTGTTCGTTCAAGAACTTGAAGAAAAGCAAATTCCAGAATCTATTATGACCTTTTTTCTTCTTTTTCTTCAGATAAAACATATACGAATATTCCCCTGTAAATCTAATTTATGTAGGTGGTAAAAAAAAGTTTTGTTAAGCCAATAGTCATGTGGCACTTACATAGAACAAACTAAAATTAAAATATTAAAAACTTATACGTAATTAGCATTAGCAAAACCAAGAAAATAAATAAAAATAAAAATGCATTGGGGTAAAAAATGGATTTGAAATAGAGAGGAATTGAACACGGAAGGGGAAAAAAAGTTCCTAATTATATTAACAAATAAGAAATTGTCCTCCTCTGAAAATTCAGTACCAGAAAAGAAAAAGTTAAAAAACAAAAGAAAAAGAAAAAAGAATTAAAAGGAAAAAATATTTTTTTCACTTAAAATTTTGAAACAGAAAAATAAGAAAAAAAAAGGAATTTAGAGGAGACTGATCAAAATTTGTTTGCTTCTGTTATTTCAGAGCTCTAAATCTATACTTACTATTGAGATCAAAGCTTTAAAATTAAATCCTTTTTTAAGTTTACAAAAAAAATCCAAAAGCTTTAAATGTAAATCCCTTTTAAGTTTAAAAAACAAAAATCCTAGTTTTTTCTCATTCATTGTCCATGATCAAATTAATACACCATTTTCTAACAGTTTTGGTCTATTTGGTTTAAAAATCATAACTTACGTATCTTATTCCAATAACGAACAATTAAAGAGAGAGAAGATACTCCAAAAAAGAGAGAGGAAGTCAAAGCTAAAAAGACATGTCGCCAAAAATCCATACTTTTTTATTGATGATAAAAAATAAAAATTAAAAAAAAAAGTTTTTTCAGTTGAAATTCATTTCTTTCCAAAATGGGTTATTTTCCCAAAGGATTAAAGTTCAGAGAGCAAACTTACATAAGTATTGAGCTGCCTAACAAAACTGGAGAAGTTGTTGTGCTTAAAATATCTGGGAAGCAGATTCACGGAGAATGAATGAGGGTTCCAAACGACAAAGCTGCCGCCATTTCTACTCCAAGACACTACGTGATTCGTTGTCGGGTCATCCACCATGTCGTAAGTCTTCGTCAGAAACGGCGGTGGGCCCACGTCGTGGAGCCCCTCCATTGGCTGCGGCAGCGCCATCCTCGCCGCCGCACCCTCGCCGCCAGAAGAAGAAGAACTTGCCCCTGGATACTCTTCCTTCACAGGATACACATAATTCATGGCTGTACGGTAAAATTGCTCTAGATTCCTCTGTTTTCGCTTGGTGAGAAAAGGGCCAGTTTGTATTGATTAATTGAAGAAACTGATTTGAGATTTTGTTAGAATGAAAAATAGAAGAAGAAGAAGAAAAAGAATATGATAATGAAAGAGTTGAGAATAGCAGGGAATTGGGGGTAAAGAGTGGGTCTTTAATGTTTTTCCTTCATCTTTCTTTTTAGGACTCCTTAACAGGAAAGTCGTTGAAGCCGTTAAGAAGTAATGGAAAATGGTTTAAAACATCCGACAAGAGAATGCACACTTGGTGTGCGAAGAGGTTAGTGTTACATATAGAGAAGTGATTTTGGTCTAAAAAATGGAAGAAATTGAAGGAAAGTTCTAGAGCTTGGTTGTGAAGCAAATATTCTATTGGTATTTTTTAATTAGTTTTTTGGGATGTGCGACTTAGGGGGTGTTTAACAAAATGGTGGGAACTGTGGTTCCCACCACAAAATCAATTATGAACAGTAAAAAGCTCTCACATGCTACAGTAACAATAAAAAAAATTACTACAGTATAAAGTTCTCATATGCTACAGTAAAAATGGTTCTCACCACTGGTTTCCACCACCTTCCAAACACCCTAATTAAGCTTTCTTCACTTGGCAACTAGCATATATAGAAGGACAAAGGGGAGAGGGAGAAAGTTCTGGAAGTTCCATTGGGGATGGGAGGAGAGGACGTGGTGGTTCTCACCAAGAGGTTTTTTATTTTATTTTATTTTATTTTTTATTTTTTATTTTTTATTGTCCACAATTTGGATGTGCAACATCTTATTGGTCGAGAATGCGACCCACCAATTATTGGGTTGATATCATTTTGAAAGTGTATGTACTCCTAGATTTAGCTCAACTCACAGATTTTATTTACGTTTTTTTCGGAGGGAAAAAAAAAACAATTGCAATGGCGTCCGAAGCATTTGTTTGGACTTAATATATTTAAAGCTTTTACATTTTATAACTTAACCTAAAACAACAATAAAGCTTTATGTCTTATAATATAGCGTAAAACAACAATAATTTCATATACTATACGGTATTTTAAATTAATTGGTCCGCTTGCAAACATCTTATGTATTTGGCTTTTAATTCTTTTTATAAAAGCAAATTTAGCAACAAAGATGAATAAGTAAATAAATTCAAATTTACTACAAAGAGTGTTTAGGTAATTTTTCATCAAATATTGTTTGTGCTTAAATGGGAAAGAGTAAAGATTGCATGGAATGATTCACCCGACAATTAAGGGGACCAATCTGCAATATCCCCTATGAGTTAGGTAGTACTTGCACAATTAGTGGTCATATCAATGAATGTGGTACATGCATGAGATGCTAAGTTGTTGAAAACGTCAAAAATTTAACAGATAAAAATGAAATTTTTTTCGTTTCAGTGATGCAAATAAAAATGAAAACATATGCTAACTTTTGCTCTAGATTGGTCTGAGGTCACTTGGGAGACAGTCTTCGGCTTTTTTTATTGGACCTATTTTCTCATTTATGAGGCGTTTGTGGACTGTATATATATATTTTTTTTGGTTTTTGTTTTTGAGTCCTCCTCATGAAATTTCTTTGCATAAAAAAAGGAAAAAGAAAACTTACATTTGATTCTCTTTCCCCCTCAAGATGGTATAATCACTACTGTTAGAATATGGTGACCCGAATTTAGTTTGGTCTAATCCAAAAAGCTCGTAATGCTATAATTGTGATAAACGAATAAATGTATGATTTTTCATGAGATTCGACTTTTGTATTTTGGGCCATTTAATTTATGTTTTAGATCTATAAGATTTTATTTTTGCCTATATATATTATGTATTGCTTTAGGATTTGACATTATTATTTTAGCCTCCCTAATCATCTCCATCTTAAAATCTTTCGAGTTTAATAATTTTTTTCTTCTCTATCCATACTTTTTTTGCATTTTGAGTTTTTACATAAATCTCTATAAGTTTTTATCCTTTATTTCTGTTGCATTATTTTTTAACAAAAACTCTAAAATAGAGTCATGCATTTTATGATTATTGATAATGGATTAAATTATTGTTAAAACCTTCTATCGGATGGATGTTCATTCCTCTTCATTGAAAATGTAAAAATGTTTTTTAAAGTTTACATAGGAACACGTGTCACCCACTGTTAAGGACGCGTGGATTATTTCTTCTATACGTAAGAATAACAAGTGGATGTTCTCTATAGGCTCGTAGAAACACAGAACCAGTCGTTCAGTACTGAAAATCGGAATTACACTTGCTCAGAGCCTCAGACGAGCGGAGATAATATTATGTACATACATATTATAAAAAAGAAGACATTTTAATATAGTAATATATTACACGTTTATTCAATCCAAGATCGAGAAAAAAAAAACTTTATTTATCTCAAGTTGGCTACTCTAGTAAATATAATATAAAAAATAAAAAAAATCAATGCAAGTAGGCCAAAAATCATATTTTATTATTACTTCGGCGTCGATACTTAATCCAACAAAGCCACATACCCGTCACGAAGGCCAATGGCACAGGACAAGTTTGGTCTGTTAATTGTTTATTCAAATAAAATAATCAATCGAAACAAAGCTTCTACAACCTTCCGGAATGTCTTTTATCTGGAAGCTCTTATTTTTTTTTTTACTATTTATTTTCATTACCATGATAATATGTAGTTATTTGGATAAAATGGGTAGGCCCAAGTACTTGTTTCACCATTTATAATCCCTTAAAAATGGTTAAACCATATTCTATAATCGCTTAAAAACTTAAACTTCAACAAAGACTACCTTAGTTTTGTGATTTAGTTCCAATCTGCACTAAGCTTTTAGAATCTGCCATCACTATATTTGTTCAAACTCAAAGCTAACAAATTGAGTAAATATCTTTTGTTAGTCCCATTGCCAAAAATTTAAACCCACGTCGCATATTATAACGTTGTACACACACAATTTTAAACTAACATGGCTAGTCGGGCTAGTGTTCAAGGAGAGTCTACGTGGCATGTGTATAAATCGTGTGAAAGTTTCTCCCAATATGGCCGTACACTATAACATTTTTATTTTGGAAGCTTTCTTCTGGAAAAGGAAAACAAGTCAGCTCAGCTACAAGCTTTAATGTTCGAGAAAGCTGAGAAAATAAAAAAATGAGCCATCAGCTGTTTTAGGAAGAAGAGAGATAGCAAGCTATGGGGGAGATAACACGTGTGGCTTATTGTTTGTGAGACAGGTTTCCGGCGTTTCTATGCGCCTTTTCGTCTTTAGCTTAATGTTTTCTTAACCTTTCATCTCATCATGTGGATAATAAAATAATGTTTCCTTTATGGGAAAGAACGATTTTTGCATTATTCTCGTAATGGGACAAGTCAAAAGCAGGAGATTTGTCTAAATTGTTGCAGGTGTGAAGCTAAATTAAGTCAATAACCTAACAAAAGGAAGAAAAAAAAGAGAAAAGATAGATTAGCGTTAAGGTTGGGCGCCGTAGCGCCCGTGGACAGCAAAATAGCGCTGCGGCGCTGGCAGAAGAGCGTCGCAGCGCCGACAGGTGAGAGCTAGCGCCACGTCGCCAAGACACTGTGTTGCGTGATATTCAGTGCAAAAGTCATGTTTTAAAGGCCCAAAAAGGAGAAATTGTTAGGGTTTCTTATTAGTTGTTATTTTTCTCTTCTTGAGGGTATAAATAGACATAAGGTGACTACGGTTGTGTGTGAGAGTGGCATTGTTTTATATGAGGTATTATTTTGTGAGGTTAAGAGCTCCATTGTTGTCACGCCCCGGGGTACGGGAGGTGACGTGGTGGATTAATTAAGTTAATTTAATAAGGATTTAGTTAAAAATTAGGTTTTAAAATCAATTTTACTAGTAAAAATATGATAATTTTAAAATCGTTTATTTATAGCTAACGGTTATAATATTGAACAAATGAGAATAACAAAATAAGCGATAAAGAAACAATAAAAAAATCAAAATATAAGGTGAGACGAGAATTGGTCTCACTGACCCACATCTTATGCACACATAGTACTGACAATATTGTAATACAACCACAGTCCAGAAATAAAGAAAGTTAAGAATTTACATGCCTTGTCTTGCTATAATATAACCTACCAAAATCTTCTACTGGTCGCAAGTCTGGACAGCAGACTCTTCTCTGGTCCTAAGCTGATATCCACCTATGGGGTAAGATTTTAAAACAAATAAAACGTGAGCGAAAGGCTCAGTAGGACTATATATTTAAAACATTTAATTCTTTAAAAGGAAGCTTCATTAATCAAATAAACATTTAGAAAACGAACTTAAATGAATAGCAGATAAATAAACAAATAAATAAATAATTAATTAATCAATTAAATAAATGCGGAAGTAAGAATCCAATGAAGACCTTTCTTACCAAAGTAATTTTATTGGTCAACCAAAAAGAATAACATTTTCTTTTCCTGGGCAAACCATATGTAAATCACCACCGTAGTGGCCCAGCTGGGTTTCAGGACCTGCCCTCAAGGTTGCGCACTATACGACCCGATCTCTGATATGACATCATGCCCTAAAATATATATATATATATATATATACATATATCTTTTAAAGATTATTAAAATCTCTTTTTACCACATACAATCATTTACATTCATTATGAGGTTTGTTATGAAAAATCACCTCAATTCTACTGTTCATAAAATCAGTCAACAAAAATGTATTTTCAGCCAATCATTTGAAAATATTTTTGTTAAAACTCTTTTGAGGCTAAAACATTTAAAACTAGCTACCAAAGAAGGGTTAGAAGTCCTTCCTCAATACTCGTGTTGGTGTCCCACACCGTAATCCCGGTCCGCTATACGTTAACTCCGCGGATCCACGCATAACCTTAAATAAAAACTAGGTCTATTAGTATCTATCGTGATATTCTCTGTGTTACTAAATCATCTCATGGTGTCCTAGTGTGCCACTTAGGTTTCTAAAATCATTTTATAAAGTTGAAATTTCAATCCGGGTTCAAAACAATAAAAACAAGTGAAAAATCACAAAATTTCATCATGCCCGATCGCCCTGCCGGTAGCCCTAGTTCGACCGATCGAACTATACAGTTCGGCCTGCCAGAGGTCCAAGTCCGGTCAGCCAAACATTTCCAGGTTCGGCCTACCAGTCGGATGAATCCGGCCTGCTGAACACTTGAATCCGGCCTGCCGATCTGGAAAATTTTAGAATTTTCCAAGCAAGGGTCTTGGCCTCCCCGAGCCCAAATATTCAATTTCAACCTGTTTTCTCAATTCTTAGGCATGAGTAATACTCATAATTGATAGAAAAACATAGTAGATCACTTTTCAATGCATTAAAACAAGTTTTAAACAATATTTTTGAAAAAATCTGAAAATGAGAAAAATTTGAGAAAAATGAAAAATCTTGATTCAAATCCGTTTTTGATGAAACAAAGTTTGTATTCTAGCTAATCTAAGTTCATCTAACCTAGATTGAAGGTTCTCTAAGCTTCGAAAAGCTTAGATTTCAAAATGCAAGAAAATTTGAAAAATTGAAAAAGTTTTGAAAATTTTGAGAAAAATGAAAAATCTTGATTCAAATTCGTTTTTGATGAAACAAAGTTTGTATTCTAGCTAATCTAAGTTTATCTAACCTAGATTGAAGGTTTTCTAAGCTTAGAAAAGCTTAGATTTCAAAATGGAAGAAAATTTAAAAAATTGAAAAAGTTGAGAAAATTTTGAAAACTAACCTTGGATTAAGCTTTGATTCAAGTTTGTGGTTGCTCAATCGTGTTCTCGAGCCTTCAATCCACAATCCCGAAGCTTGAAATCAAATTTTGGTTTCAAAAATTTAGAGAGAGAATAGAGAGAAAGAGAGAAACCGTGAGGGAGAGTGAGAGAGAGACACGGGCGAGAGAGAGAAGGGAGATAGAGTGAGGAAGAGAGAGAGAAGTGAGAAATAAATAAAAGGAGAGAGAGAAAATTAGTTGCACAAAACCGTGTACAACAACACACTGTTTTCAAATAAAGGCTACTCGGTTTTTAACAAATAATTTTATTAAAATTTAAAATAACAATTAAGAGTAATTAAGAGTAATTAAAAATTATTAAAAGAATAAAACAACACAAATTTAGAAATTCCACAAAATGATCAAATTAAGTTTAAAATAATCATTATGGCACACTAATTCACCATTTAACACATTAACAACACTTAATAAGTTTTTGGGGTGTTACAATTGTTGAGAGAGAGAGAAAAATTCCCACAGAAGGTGCTAGGTAGAGAAGAGATTTAGAAAACACTATTTGAGAATATATGATAAATTTCTCTTGTAATTTGTAATCTCTTTTATCTTAGTAGAATCTGTAGCAGTAGAAACATGATGTAGTTTCAAATTTGATCAAACATGTACAAAAATTTAGTATCTCTTTTTTTTTTTTTTCTTAAATTTTTTTCTGTAATTATTTATTCTTGTGATTTTTAGAATTAGAATGTGCTTAATTCCACAACATAAATATACGTGGCTCTAACTTTTTTGACACGTTAATCTTCTGACGAAATGAGCAAGGAAAAATGGTCCGGTGATGTCTACCTAGAAAGGTTGGAAATGACATCTTTTTTTTGGCGTGTTTCAATTATTTGAGAACAAGCTTCAACACAATTATATTTAATATTATTATAAGAAAGAAACAAGTTGTTAGGAATCCCATTTCATTGCATTTTGCTTCCACGTTTTGTTTCAGAATCGGAATAAAAAAAAAATTGTTTTTAATCTTTTGTTATATTACTATATATATAAATAAGCTTACTCTCACTTATTAGTTACAACATCGTACTTCTGAGCATTCAAAGCGACAATTGCAATGGCTTAATTTATTATATGGACATGTATTTATGATATGCTAGAAAAATTAAGTACTGCACTATTGATCTTTTTTTTTTATAAATTTTCTTTATTTATTAGTTATTCGAACATCGATTGGTCCTCTTTTATTTAAGCGTGATAAAACATTCTGTCTTTGTGCAAGAAACGACACGACGTTTACGTGAATGATGGAGAGCGACAGTCAGCAAATTCTCATCGTCTAGTTTATGACAAGCACACGTGTCAGTTGTCTTTAAATGATCTGTGCATTTTACGATTTGTGAAGATTTATGACGACTTGGTTTTTATATTTCTGTTGTCGTTTATCTTGTTAGAATTTTCATTGAGCTTTGCACATCGTTTGTCATTATTTGATTGCCACGTCGAACGACTTTAGTAATTATTTTGTTACTGTGAGTGAGTTATAAATACTCCTATCAGTTATTGGAATGCAACCGAGCTATAAATACACTTATCAGTCATTGTATTGAAAGCTGAATAATGCAATATTGGAATCATAGTTATTTTCTCTCATATATTTAGGAGGTTTTCTCATTTAGCCATAAGTTTGGCACTTTCCTAGCTTCCTTTTATGTCAGTTGAGACTAAATATGTTCCCAGCTGCCGCTAATGATGAAAATATTTACGATATTGTCGATATTTTTATGACAATATTTATATTTTAAAATCTTAATATGGATACGTTGGAAAGGAATTTTGTAAATGTTCGTAAAAAGACTATAATGTCCACAAATATTCTTAATATCAATGAATATTCAATATATTTTCGAAAACATCTTCAAAATGTTTAAAACAGCATAGAAAATTTTCTTTTTGCACAAAAATCAATTTTGTAGGACTTTTTTTAATTATTTGTCATAAAGTATGATTGATATATTCAACCTAAAAACAATAAGAAAAGTGCTTATAAAAAATTATTTATTCTTTAAATAATTTTTACATTTAAAATGAATAATTTAGAACTTCACCTTCAAAGTTTAAGATTTTAACAGTGAAATTTATTTTATTTTCTATTTTTCTTTGAAACATACATTCATTACTTCAATCTTTTTTTTTAAATAATAATTATGAGATTCTTCACGTTTCTTCAACAAAGTTTTAAGCTTTATATCATGTAGATGCAGATGTAATGTACTTGTATTATTTACCTATTAGTGTTCATGATACAATAACAAGGTTAATTATATAATTATACTTCTTAGTTTTAATTTTTTTCTCAATCTGTCTCTCAGTTTTTTAAAAGTAAAAAGTTATATTTAAAATTTTAAAAATTAGTTTCAATGTCATCCTGAAACACCTGTTAGTTTAACAGTTATAACTTTTGTAAAATTATATGAACAAAATGTCACTTTAATATTTTTACTAAGTCTCTATAGTAAATATTTAAAACCTACATATCACTCACTTCTATCAACCTTGTCCCACTACATTAATGCTTAATTAAATAGCATCCTTATCATTTGGAGACATAGAATTAATTTACCTCAACTACCAGGAGACATCGATATATTTTCTTAACCACCTTTTTAATGCTTCTTTCATCTTCTTCTACAACTTGTCCCAATTGCTCCCTCAATTATGTTGACATTATTTGCTAAAAGTCTCCATTGGAGACATGATAATATTTCCTTTTAATGCTCATTTAATTCTCTCCCGCTCCTCAATTATTTTGATGCCTACTTATTCAACCATCACCATTCTCTTCTCTAGTTTCTCATTCTCTCCTTTCTCACTTCAATTTCCAACTAAAGGCATAAGGCATAAAGCTCTCTTTGCAACCACAATAACTATAATTTTCAGCCACGTTTGAAGCCATTTTGGAGTCAATACAAGCTTGATTTTTAACCCGAACTTTGGTGTTTTTCAAATGAGTTTTGAGGTAGGTTTTCATTAATTCAAACTTGGTTTTTAGTATGTGTTTGCTCTATCTTTAATGTATAATTTTTATGTTCAAAGTTCATGCAAATTTCTAATTATGTTAATATGCATATTTAAACATGTTTTCATCATTATTTATAAGAAAGACTAGAGATATGGTTTGATAATGATTTTGGTATAAAACTCATAAGAATATGTTTGTTATGATTATATAATGCATGCTGTATATTTTAGAATGATTTTGAGATTTTGAACAAGGATAACATGCTTTGAGTTAAAGAAAAACTTAATATTCCATAAACCTTGTATTATCTTTATGAGCAGTAGCTCTTTCTTAAAATTATGATATTAGATGAAAACAAATTTTGTAAATTGGTTTACACATTTTAAAAGTAGACATTTTAAGCTTTCCAACGAGCTATCATGAGCCTAAATCGGAGTTATATTTTATTTTTTATGAATTTTTTAATTTTCGGGTTGGAAATTAGTAAACCTTCAGTGGCAATATACCACCCGTCTACCTTAAGTAAACCACCCAATAACCCATGTGCTAATTGTAGATAGTTAACCTAACTTTGCTCACCTTCTAATCCCTAAACGTCTTACAACATTTTCAAAACCATCCTAAGTGATTTATGAATCTTATTAGAGACTAAAGTATATAGATTTACACTTAATTCATTTATGGATGTGGTTATATGTTGTACTTTAGTTTTAATTATCTTTATGCACGACTTAGGATCAAAGGTGTGTGAAGCTAACGTTAATTAATTCCGAGATTAAAAGATTGTTGAGAAACTTGAAAGGTATGGATTCTATTACTCATCTTTTGTGAGGTTTTTATGGAATTTAAATTGATTGTTCTACCACAAGATATATGTACCTATGTTGAACTGCTATTATATGAGAATTACATATGAAATTATGACATGAACTCACCCTGTATTGATTAGCAAGGAACATAATGAATTAACATGTGTTGTTATAAGTTTGAAAGCATGGTTAGAAAAATTGACTCTATAAATAATGATGGAACATTGAGAAATGGTGAGACGTGAAGAGGGCGGCGGTTAAGTCCTTGGGCACGATTACCCTAAAAGATAAAATAGGGGGAAGGTAATGACCCTTCATTGGGTCGAAAGTCCCAGAACACACTGTACAAGAATCGACTTAGTGAGGACTCGGGGTTTGATGTCCCTTCGCCGGAATACCCTCGGAATGTTTGGAGGGTGGCCAAGCTCGCCCATTTGGGTTTCGATAAGTAGAGTGTTACTTTATTTAATGTGGATACCTAGGAATAACGATGAATTGTAATATTTGTATATATGTATAACTGTGAAACTTGGTAATGGTTAACTATGGTATCCACGATATATGATCATAATAAACCTCATAATCTGGTATATGATGTAAATTAACTAACCATACAGTTTTAATGTGGTAATGAATAAAACTTTAAGGTGAGTAATGGTTTTCCCTATTGAGCGTGTTGTCGCTCATTTCCTGATATGTTCATCTTTTCATGACTCACTAAGTGTGAGGTGGCTACAAGAAAAATAGTTGGAGAAGCTAGGTAGCTATATTACGTTGGGATGACTTTGAATGCAAAGAATGATCTTCAGGATAATGTAAGCATCCATTGTTACTTTCTGTGACTGTATTAAGATTTGTTGAGGGTTGAAATGATGATGATGACAATTGTATATTATTAAAATTTAAGGTGCTACATTAAACTGTGGTTTATTTATTTGTTTATGTTTTTATTTTAATTTGAGAGTTTTTATTTAAGTCCTAGGCAAATTACTTTGATGATTTATATTTACTTTCTAATCTTCATTTTATTTAATAAAAACTATTAATCCCCACTTAGGGGCGTTATACATCCTTCTAAAGAGAAAAAATTAAGCAAAATAGTATAACTATCCTTAAAAAAGCTATGAAAAATATCTCGTGTTTTAAAAACAAAAAAAAAAAATCGTAAAACAAAATATCAAAATAAAAAAAAAGATCTTAAATTTATGACCTTTTAAAATTTAAAATATTTTTTAATTTTTTTTCAAGAATAAACATATATTTTATAAACAAATTAGGTATAATTAAGGATATTTTATCTTGTCACTGTATTTTTTCAGTGGAAAAAGCATGTGAGGGAGAAAATTGAAACAAGTTTTTTAAATTCAAATAATACGTTTGTAGTTTCTAAAAACAAAATGACAAATTGATAAATAATAAAAACTATGAAGTATAGTAACATAATTAATCTTACAATAATATAACTATGGGATTGTTACTCTATTATATTATTGTATCTTGTTTTTAATGAGTATATAAAATAATGTTAGACTCATAATCAATATATAATTATGATGATTTCCTTCTATACTATAAGATAGAACTTTCATATTATACTAAAAATATACTATCTATGTTATTAACTTGGTTCAAATTTAATAATATTAAATATTTTAACATCTTATAAAAGTTAAAAAATTATGTTTTTTCATGATATCCCATTTTTTTTCAAGATATCTATTTATATCGGTATTTTTGTCAACATTATCTATAAATTAAAACCTTGCCGACTTCGTTGACATCAACATTTTTGTTCCTGACCTTGGGATATAACTAAGACATTTATTGTTCTTTCCTTTTTTTCCTTGTTTTGTTGGTAAGTTACAACTTCGTTTCTTTTGGGTTGATTTGATATTGTTATGCTTGTAGTTAGTGGAAGAAAAGGTAATATTCTTTTCTTAAGTTTGTGAGTATGCTTGAAAATTAGTTAGAACTTTACATAGTTGTAAACTTTTGCCGTTCACTATAGCATATGAGAACTTTACATTGTAACGAATTAAACTTTATTTTTCTAATGTGCTTCCTAAACGAAGCCTGTGTTTAACAATTTCAAAAGTGAGGACAATAAAATTTGTTAAGTTTGAATTTGGCATTACAATTTTAAAAGTGTTTATTAAAATAAAAATGAATTTTGTTAAGGATAGACGAAGATGATGTTTATTTATTTACTCTCAGGATACGAAGACGATGTTTAAAATTTTTAATAAGTAATATCAAAATGAAGTTCATAAAATATTTTTAATACCCTCGTACAGCTATATTAAAAAAAAAGAGAGCCACGTAAAATTAAAATCATTATGCTGTTTGTCTCCTCCACCAAAATGATATTTATTTTTTTAAAAAAAGAATGTCATATTGTTTTTTTTTTGACTTAATTGACTTTTCGTTCTATTGATTAACAAGTTGCTGCTTTTAATCATGTATTAAAATGACATGTCGTTTTAACTGACCAATCGGCTATGCATATTCCTTTTTTGGCCTAATCCACTTTTCGTTTTACTTCATTAATGATGTCGTTCTATTGGTGAAGAAGTTGTTGATTTAAGCATGTATTAAAACGACATGTCGTTTTACCCGACCAATCGGCTATGCATATTTTTTGTCGTTTATAGAAAACGCAATGTTGTTTGTTGTAATCAATTTACTATTTTTGGGATTATTGGCACATTATGCCGTTTATGCCATTTTTTATGATGATTTTTAAAATGCATTACTTAATTCTCTCCATATTTGTTCTGTTAGCAAGTATCAATTTTAATTAAACTCGGTTAGTTTTTGAACTTTTTTTTGCTAAATATTTTTATATTTCCTCTATAAACTATGTCATTTATGTTATTTTACGCCAACTTTTAAAATGTGATATTACGTTCCATCAATTTTTTTTGTTAGCAAATAACTTTATTCCATTTACTTGTGTTTGGTGTAATATATTGATTTGCTATTCTTTTAACCTTATAAGACCTCCATATCAAAACAATCTATATAGTCACTATTTGCATAAATATTTTTTTAACAACATATCATTTATAATGTAGTGTTTGACAGTTAATGGTCCATACCACTTTCTCAGTTATGAGCAACGTAAAGCTTTCATATGCTATAGTAACAATAAAAAAAATTGCTACAGTATAAAACTCTCACATACTACAGTAAAAAGAGTTATAACCAACGGTTCTCACTACTCTACTGAACACCCTATAAATACAAATACAAAGAAAATTTAAGGGGGAGAATATAAACAAAACCCCTCACAAAATCTCTTAAAATAATGTGTTCTTATTTTTAAAAACTTTAAGAGCTCTATTTTTAAGGAATTTTATGTGTTTTTTTTTTTTTTTCCTTTTTAAGCTCTTTTCTTTTAGGGTTGGAATAACTTATTTTTCCTTGAACTCTTTTCTGTGTTTTTTATCCTTAAACTCTTTTTTTATGTTTGGAGTTTTCTCCCCAAATTTAGACGAAAAACAACATTGACTTATTAAGCCGAACAGAATTAGATAAAATAAGGTTATTTGCTAAAAAAATTGAAGGGATATAGCGATATATAATAAAAGTTGAGCGTAAAATAACATAAGTGACATATAGGGCATTTGAAAAATATAGTTAGAATTAAAACTTTTAAACTAAAAACTGAAACATGTGAGAACTTTACGTTGTAGCTTATATTTTCTAATTATTGTAGCATGTGAAAGCTTTACATTATAAGAATCAAAAGTTTTGTTTAGAATTGATTTTGCTAAACTTAGTGGGGAGGGATGAGAATATTAAAATATTAAAAAAAAGGTTCAAAAACTAACAAAGTTGAATAGAAAGAGATACAGGTTAAACGGACAAACTTTGAAGGATTAAAAGGTATATTTAAAATGCAGAGAAAAAATAACATAAGGGAAGGGGATGATATGAAAATATTCCATTTTTTAATTCTTTATTTTAAAATTGTTATCAATTCAGTAACTGGCCTTTGGATAGGGGTACTTTTAAAAAGGGCCTAAGTGGGAAAAAATTTTGGGTTAATAGACCTTTTTTTTTGGGACATTATAAAACTAGCTTTTTGGACATCAAAATAGTTTCAGTTTTTTTTTTGGACATCATATTTGAATTTTTCTATTCGATAGAGTCATTTTTATTTTTTTGTGAAAAAAATTAAGACAATTTTAATGCTTAAACAAAACATAATTTTTAATTAAAAAAAAAGAGACCATTTGCCTAATTTGGTTTTTTTTTTTTGGCCTGTTTGCCGAATTCTCTCCTTTGGATACTTGACGCGGAGAAGGAGAAGAAAAGAAAAACAGTTGCCCTTTTTGGAGGGAAAGGAAAGGTAAAGGATCTCCCTCCAAATCCAAACGCTAACAGATCAATTCCCCTTTCATCAACAGCAACTGCACACGATACGAGGAGAACATAATTTTTTTTTTCTGAAATTTTCAATTCGATGAAGAGAAAGGCATGGTTGGAAGCTTCGATTTTCTTCTGCTCCTATTAGGGCTTCTTTTCGCCGTTGCGTCGCGCGCTTTCGCAGAATCGTCGACGTGCCTGACGCTCTACAGAGAAGGCGGTGCTCCGGCGGTTTTTCAGTCCCCGAAATGCCCTCGCTGGAAGCTTTCCGATTACGCTTCCTCCCATTCTCCGAGCACCGAGCGATGCCAATTGGCCATGCTTCAAGGTCGAAGATACTCTCAGGAGGATCGAGCTCTCTGCGCTCTCGATCTTCGCATCCCCTTCCTTGGTACGTAAAACCTTTCTCTCTCTTCTTCCGTTTTGGTCGCGTTTATGGCTTCACAGTGTGTAGTTGTTGATTTCCTTCGAGGTTAGGGTTTCGTCAAATTGTTTAGAGCCGATTGAATTTTTGGCTTATTGCTATGAAATTTGATTTTTTTGTTAGGTTTTCTTCTTCAATGCGTGATTTATTCTCTCTCAATTTTATCTCTGCTTTTTCATGTTATATATATTGAAAATTTCTTAAAAATAACTCAAATGTGGCCTTTTCTTTCCTGCTAATAAGCTAAATTCCGGCCAAGAGAAAAAAATTAGAGTGGAAAAGTTATAAGAAACTTGCAAGAGGTATATATTTTGGTTGTTAATATTTTCTTTCTATTGTGTAAATTACTTGGAGCAGGAGCTGTAGGGCTTAAGGAGGTCATTGTTGGAGTTGTGGCTGTTTTTGATGGTCATAATGGCTCTGAAGCTAGCGAGATGGCTTCGAAGCTTTTATTGGAATATTTCATTTTACATACTTATTTTCTTCTTGATATAACATACTCTGCTTTATTCAAGAGATCCATGGGAAGATTGCTTAATGGTGGATATGCTGATACTGTCTTTCAATTGAATAATTGGGATGAAGTACTTAGTCATCATGAGTCGGATCTTGGAAGGTAATTTTTTCTGCAACTGACTACCATAATGGTTTTTTATTACATTAAAGGGTTCATACAATGTTCTCTTAAAGTTGTGATTGATTTTCATCTTTTAAGATAATTAGAATAGTAAAAGATATATGGTTTTCTTGTGAACCTGTACCATGCGGTTATGAGGTGGCAACTTTATGAAATTTACGCTCTTGAAATTTCCCTTGCTGTCAAATCAAAGTTTGAGGGGTGATTAAACCTGACTACACATGAACGTGATAGCAGTTAACAATTTTTTTTCCATTGCAATTAAAAAGTTAATACACTCTATATGATATAATTTGAACAAAAAAGCATGATCAACTCCTATCGGCTTTCAAGCAATGCTTAAAAGTTGCTTACACATGCACATCTCGTTCTTTCAGTGTGACGGTAACATTATTGTTTGAGTGACACGGTGAGTAACTACTAAATATAAATATGAGCCCATGCTCTCCTTTTACCGTGCCTTAGCTCTTTATGAGTCGAATGCTTACTGTCATATGTTTCTTTGGACCTTTTGGTTAGTATCAGAAGTACTTGTCTGAAATTTATAAATGGACTCCAGGTTTAAGCATTCACTTCCAGAAAATTTTTTCCATTCTAATCACTTGGAAATTCTGAAGGAAGCATTATTAAGAGCAATCCGTGACATTGATGCAACATTTTCAAAGGCATGTTAGGTTTGATGTTTCAACTTTCATGCCCATCTTCCTTTTTTTTTTAAATTCTTTTTTTCTGGTTTAGTATGTTGTGCCTTTTCGTTTGTATTGATGTCATCCAATTTGGCTATGAAGGAAGCATCTAGAAAAAATATAGAGTCGGGTTCGACAGCCACAGTTGTTCTATTAGCAGATGGTAAAATTTTAGTTGCTAATATTGGAGACTCGAAGGCCTTTTTGTGCTCTGAAAAATTCCTGTCACCTGCAGAGGCTAAAGGTTAGCATGTTGGTTTTGAAATAAGGTGTTTGCCACTTTTTACATATTTGTTTTCCATGGCATGGTGGTCATTTCATATAACTTTGCTACTTTTTATCATGAGTAAAGTTATCTTTGCATAGTTTTGCACTTGCATTTGGAAAGTGAAGGCATGATTGACTTTATACATTTTTTGGTGGTTGTAATTGCAGCCACTTATTTAAGGTTGTATAGGCAGGAAAGACGTAATGGGGCTATTTCTTCTCTAAGAAATAATGACCACTTTAGACTGGCTTCCTCCCATGGACTGATGCATTTCTCTGTGGAGGAATTAACAAAAGATCATCACCCCAACAGAGATGATGAAAGATTTCGGGTGGAAAATGCTGGTGGTTATGTTGTTGATTGGGGTAGTGTTCCTCGAGTAAATGGTCTGCTAGCTGTTTCTCGAGCTATTGGTGATGTGTCTTTTAAAAGGTGAGGTTCACGAACAGTTGATCAGTATCTAAATTTTCTATTTTTCCTCGTATGCGTTTTTTGTTTATTTCTTGAAATTTTATCATTTACCATCTTATTTGGTTTGAGAGAATGCTCATTTATTTTTTATGCTAAATTCAAACCAGTTATGGTGTTATATCTGCACCAGAATTGACAGATTGGCGGCCACTGTCTGCAAATGATAGCTATCTGGTGGCTACATCTGATGGAATTTTTGAGAAGTTAAGCTTGCAGGATGTTTGTGATCTGATATGGGAAATAGAGGATCATGGTCCCCCTAGATCAAAGCTCTCTGCTTCATGTTTATACTCATTAGCTGACTGCATAGTGGAAATGGCTTTTGAAAAGGGCAGTATGGATAATGTGGCAGCTGTTGTGGTTCCATTGGCCTCTACGGGTTTCTCAAAGAGCCTGCCAAAGGAAAGATTGAACAAAGAGGGAGACAAAGGCTTTGCAGCATTAGGGTTGCAGCAGCCCATTTATGATCTCTCAGGTAATCTATTCTTAAACCTGTCTGCTAAATCGTAAATGCTTGAAATGGACAAGTAAATTTTAAATTTTTTAAGTGGTGATCAGTGTGCTCTTTTGTACTTATCTCATATTTCATGTTTATGCCCTTATTATTTCTTTTGTCTTCTTGACCAGTCAATGAGATCATTCCTGACATTGTGCAAGTCAAGCGTGCTCATCCTATTACGACCAAATTTGAGAGGTTATTGGTAAGAGTAGAGGCAATCGTTGCTAGTTTTCATGCTATAAAATACTCTGACGTGCACGCGCGCGCGCACACACACGCACGCATATTCTGTTTTTGTTTTCCCTTTTTGGTGATAATATTGTTTATGCAAGCTTTGATGTGTAGATCTGACAAACTGAAGAGAAATAATAGAATGAGAATCAGTTTTTTCTCCTTACTTTCTCTGTACAAGAAGCCAGCCTTTTATAGGCTCAAATACACCAAAAATAGAAAAAGAAATTTAAATCAAATCCTATCCAAATCAGCCTATAATCAACACATGCCATATATACATATTTGACTAATCCCACAAATTATGCTATATAAATATTTGACCAATCCCACAAATTATGCCCACTAATCATATTCTCTGACACTCCCCCTCAAGCTGGGAATAGATGTTTTTCATTCCCAGCTTGCTAACAATTCTCTGAAACTTATGACTAGGTAGGCCTTTTGTTAGCATATCTGCTAATTGTTCTTCAGTAGAGATAAATGGAGTACAGATTAATCCACTATCGAGCTTCTCCTTTATGAAA
>CAMOHE010051346.1:0-14194 GCA_946598075.1 Artocarpus hirsutus
GTTATGATCTGTGCTTACACAAATCTTACCATGCAAGTCAAAAAACATAATGTCATAAATAGGAGTCTAATAAATACTCAGGATTAAGACTGTCAAATATATGATCATCATAGTGATAAATTTGAATACTCTATTTGTAACGAATGATTATTAGAGATTCAAAATTTATCTGGTCCAGTCCTATATAATCTCATTACATAAAGTACCTCTAATCCAATGTCTCTACATTAATAGTCCGGATAATGACTATTTCATTCTAAATGAGATTGGACAGCACTTGTAATATTTAATTAAAGATCCTAAACTTTAATTAATTATTACGGACTATTTAGATTATTATCTATAAATTTTATCCCTAAGCATATAACACTTATGTAACACCCCGAAGTTAATTAAATCACATTAGAATGATAAATGGTGGATTAGTGTGCCCTAATGAGCATTTTAAAGTTAATTTGAATATTTTTTGAAAATTTAGTAACCTTGTGTTATTTTACTCTTTTAATGATTTCTAATTATTCTAAATTGTTTTTAATTGTTAATTTAAATTTTAACAAAAGTAATTTGATTTGAAAACAGTGTGTAGTTGCACACAATCTTGTGCAACCAATTTTCTCTCTTTTTCTATTTATTTCATTTCTTCCTCTCTCTCCTCATTTTTCACTCTCACTCTCTCTCTTCTCTCTCGCTCACTCACTCTCTTGGTTTACACTCTCTCTCCCTTTCTCTCTCTAAATTTTTGATTCAAAATTTGATTTCAAGCTTTGAGATTGTGGATTGAAGGCTCGGGAACGAGATTCAACAACAAAAACGTCATTTTCAAGCTTCGATTCAAGGTTAGTTTTTAAAATTCAAAAGTTTTTCTATTTTTTAAATTTTTTTGTATTTTGAAATCTAAGCAATTTTGAGCTTAGAAAAGCTTTTATCTAGCTTAGAGTAACTTAGATTAACTAGGATTGAAACTTTATTTCATCAAAAACGGATTGGAATCAAGATTTTTTATTTTTCCTCTATTTTCTCTATTTTTGGATTTTTGTGAAAATCTTGTTTAAAACTTGTTTTAATCCATTAAAAAGTATTCTACTATGATTTTCTATTGTTTATGATCATTACCCTTGCCTAAGAATTGAGAAAAACATGTTGAAATTGAGAATTTGGATTCGGGAAGCCGAGAACCCATGCGTGGAAAATTTTAGAATTTTTCTAGATTGACAGGCCGAACTTCATGTTCGGCAAGCCGGATTCAAGGGATCGGCAGGCCGGATTCAAGGGATCGACAGGCCGGATTCATCCGACCGGCAGGCCGAACCTAGAGATGTTCGGCCGACCAAACCTACTCTTCTGGCAGGCCGAACCAGGACAACCGGCAGGCCGACCGGGCATGGTGTAATTTTGTGATTTTTCACCCGTTTTCACTGTTTTGAACTCCAATTGAAATCCTAACTTTATAAAATGATCTTATAAACCTAAAAGGCACACTAGGACACCATGAGATGATTTAGTACCATAGGATACCTCGGGTTAGATACTAATGAACTAAGTTACTATGCATTTAGGGATTTATGCGTGGACCCGCGGAGCTAACGTATAGCGGACCGGGATTACGGTGTGGGATACCAACACGGATATTGAGGTAGGACTTCTACCCCTTTTCTTTGGTAGCCTTATTTCAAAATGATTTAAGCCAAAAATGAATTTTTATCAAATGTTTTCAATGACAGATCGGGAAATAATTTTATTTAAATATCTTTACAAACGGTTGATTGAGAACTGTCCATAATAAACTTCATAATGAATGTAAATGATTATATTTGGTAAAACAGAGATGTTAATAATCAAAGAAAGATATATGGGCATGATACCCTATCAGAGATCGGGTCGTGTAGTGAACGACCTTGGGGGCAGGTCCCGAAACCCAGCTGGGCCACTTCGGTGGTGAATAATTGGTTTGCCTGAGAGAGTTTTAAAGGTATTTTTAATAAACTGATTTCAATGGAATTTTTATTTAATGAAAATATTTATTTGATTTATTTATTTGTTAAGAAGGTTTTATTAGAATATTTATCTGTTTATTTTAAATATAGTCCTACTAAGCTTTTCGCTCACATTTTCATTGTTTTAAAATCTTACCCCTAGGTGGATATCAGCTTAGGATCGGAGAAGAGTCCGTTGACCGGACTTACGACCAGTAGAAGAATTTGGTAGGTTGAAATACTATTTAGGGCATGTAAGATTCTAACTTACTCTTTTACTTTGGGCTGTGGTTGTATTGTAATATTGTCAGTACTATATGTGTGTGTACAATATGTGGGCCAATGGGACCCATACGCGTTCCATCCCATATTTAATTATTTTAATGTCATTTTTATTTGCTTAATTATCATGACAATCTATTTTATTTCCTTAAACTATTCTATTCAAATGATTTTAAAATTACTTCATTTTTTATTTATAAATTTAATTCTAAAACTTTGTTTTTAACTAAATCTTTATTTAAATAACTTAATTAAACCACCACGTCACCTCTCGTACTCCGGAGTGTGACAACTTATATGCTAAATTTATAGTCACATAAATAATCATGGAATTTTCTTGATGTTTATAACTGTATTCATAACACATATATCAATCAAAATAATTATAAATATCACTTTATTTATTTGTTATCAAAAAGTACAATGTCACAGCTTTTAGGGCACCAAACCCAACAGTTTTCACAATGATTCCTCAAACAACATCGGGGCGGCTGACAAAAGTGCTGGTGAAGGTGACTATGAAAGGAAGTTTTGGGGCGGTTCAAGTTGTGATGCCGACGGAGGAGACGGTTTAAGACTTGGTGAGGGCGGTGATCAAGGTTTACATGGAGGAGAAGTGGAGGCCAATGTTGCCGTACTGATCCTCACCGTTTTGGGCTGTAGCTTGGAAAGTACATTGTCCTAGTTCTAGAAACTTCTTTTTTAGTATTATTGTTATTTTTAACATCTTCGTTTTAAATTGTCTACGTTCTAGTTCTTGTGTATTGTACTTCAAAATCTTTATAGGTTTGAATGCAAAGGAGAAGGTGATAAAAGTGGGATCAAGGGACTTCTTTATGTGCTTAAAGCCTGTTAACAACATCAACACCTCCATCGAAAATTCTTCATGCTCCAAAGAAGCAAACAAGGAAGCAACAAATTCATCTTCATTATTCCCAAGGACAAATTTGATGAATATCCTATAATAGCTTATCTCTTAATTCTAGTTCGTAATGTTTTTTATGATTTGGCAAGATTTTGCGATTGATCCATAGGTCAATATTTTTCATGTGCTGAGAGAAATAGAAAAGTAGGAAAGATGGATACGGTTGTAAGTTGTGAGACTTATCTGCTTTTTGTATTTTATTTTATAAATAATATGTTAGGGATGGTTACATGATGAGGGTGCCAACCTAGTTGGGTTTCTCCAGTGTACTTCTTGATCCTTGTGTCCCAAAAAATTTATTTTTATTTTTTAAAATAAATGTTGTATTTATTCTCATGATATATGTATATAGTCATTCTCAGTTAACAATTGTCATTTTTATTTCTTTTTGTCAGTTGTTGAAAAATTTGTTTGTTGAGAGTCCATTTAAGAACATGGTTCAAATAAAAAGGTTTTGGTGCAAACTAACTTTACTATGATGCTTTTTCTCAAAAGATTCGAATTGCTATAATATTTTAGGTTTAAATTTTTGGTGCAAGTTTCACAACAGCTCTCACATGTTCACAGAATTTTGGATTCATTGTCCTCCGCAACAGTGGTTGCTGCTTGTTACATCGTTTGCCCTTCTATAAAAAAATTTACCCTCGTTTGTTGAAGTATTTATCCTTATGGTGTGTTGTCGCTTTTAGTAATTTCGTTCTTTACGGAGAAATTGTCGTTTTCATACGTTGATGTCGTTTTCAAATTATGTGAAGTAAAAACCCTGTAAACTTAGGATTCAAAGTCTGAAGAGTTTTAAATTAAGGAGGAAATAGTTATGTTAGGTTAATTTTTCTTTTTCAGTTTTAGATGGTAGTTATTATAGGATGTTGTGTTTTGTTTCCTTTATGATTAGTAAACACTAGTTGAGGAGTAGTATAAGATGATTAGTAGGTGCACGCATAATATAGGAATTTAGGCATCAACCTTGAGTTTTGGGCAATATATTCAACGTTTTGTGTGTAATTCTTTAAAATAAAAGATTATTCAAGTCCAATAAAACACTCCATTCCAGGATGGATCAAAATTAATATTGCAGATGCCAGATGGCGTTTCTAAGGGTTCTCTAGGTCCGACAGCTTATCATTGTTGCAGAGCTTTCACGATAAAAACGACAGCAAAAATTAGAAACTGCAGTTTGCGCTGTTAAAACGACAGCAAAAAGTGAAGCTACAGTTGCTCGACCAATAAAACTTGTACAACTACAGCAACAGTAGAAACGACGACAATAAATGACACTGGTATCACATACGATAATCTCATCAAATAAACGACAGAACAGTACCAAACGACAGTAAAGTAAAAGGGTCATAATAGAGTTCACCAAAGTTTACTTCTCAAACCAATTCCACTGCTCTGATTAATATTTTGATATTAAAAATTCCATCCAGAATTCAATTATATTTATTTTGCTGCAACTATATATTGTTGGAACTCTATTTTGGCCCACGTGTTAGTAAAACAAAGTAAGCTAGTAAAACAAAGTAAGCCACATTCAACTGTAAGATAACTGCCTCACATGCAACGGTTAATTACAAACAGTTGCAACATGGTGTGATGGCCATGGGTTGTTTTAAAATCATCCATTGGGTCTCAAAGCACGCAATTTTTATCATTACACCATCAAAAGAAAATTGAGAGTGCTTAGAAAATTTTTCAGAATTGAAAGCGTGAAAATCGTCCAAAACAGAGCAAGAAAAGACAATGACAGGAGGTATATATTTGATACATTTTGCTTCTGCTTTTATGAGTTCAAATTGTCGTATATGTTGCAATTTGAATTTAACATTTGGTATCCGAGTGTTTTGCCTCTGCCTTGTATGTTGTTGTTTTTTGTCCAAAAACATAACCGTTGAAAATTCTTTTGTTTATTGGGTTTTTTGTTTTGGAGTTTTTTAATGAAAAATAAAGTTAGAAATCATTATGATATAAGATTTCTACGATTTGAAACGTCAAAAACGGTGTCCGAAATACTTAGAAACCGTTGGGTTTTGAACCGGGTCAACAAGACCCGGTTGGTGGTTGAAGACGAGCCAAACGACATGTAGTTTTATTCAGCAAAAAAGACACGTCGTTTTGGTGTGAAAATGGAGTGCTGTCGTCTATACAAAACGACATGTCGTTTTTGTTTGAACAAAACAACATGTTGTTTGAGCAAATCTCAGGCTGCACTTATTAAGGGAAAACGACACGTCATTTTTCATTTTAAGGAAAAATGACATGTCGTTTTAGGGGCACCAAAAATTAAAAAAAAATCCAAAAATAAAGAAAAATTATTTTTTTGGTTTTTTGGATATGCATGTAATTTTTGCAATAATTTCATGGGAAATTTATTTTGTACATTATGTGCCAAATATTTGTTTTATGTGCTAATTTATTGTTATATGTATAATTTTGTTTTCATTATGCATGTTATTAAGTTAATTATTTAGCACAAATTTATATTTTGTTCATAATTATTTGTATTGCTTGTAGAATATGCAATATAACATGTATAATTTTTATGAACAAAATTAAATGTCTTAGTGATCTATATAATTTTGAATAATTAGAGCTTAGCCACAACACCTCTAATTATGCAAAATTATATATTAATTGGTTTAGAATCACATTTGGTTAAAGGACATTTGTTGTAATTAGTTGTACTTAATATAATAAAATTTACCTATAGGAATTTTATTATATTAATATGACTAATTAGGATAAAATATCAAATTATATTTTTTAATTTACCCACAGGTATTAGAAAAGAGAACATAATTTGATAGTTTTATCAGATAGTAAAATGAATCTAATTAAATTAGAACTTTAGCCCACATGCAAGTTTTATGTCACAGATTCATGATTTTATGCATGATTTATATTGATAAAGCATGATTTATGTCTATTAGTCTCAATATTTTGGATCATAAGCATGTTTGTTTTAATTATGCAGTCATACAACTTGTGAATTTCTCTGATGTTCGATGTGATATCCCTGAGTTGAAAGGGGATAATTATAAAGTCTGGAAGGAGAGAATTCTCCTTCACTTGGGGTGGATGGACATTGATTATGCTATAAGGAAAGACGAGCCCATAATCACTGAAACCAGCACTCAAGATAAGATTGCTCTTTATGAACGTTGGGAGCGATCTAATCACCTTAGTGTCATGTTCATAAAGACCAAAATCTTTGCTGGAATACATGGTTCTGTCAAACAGTATGACAAGGTCTGTGCATTACTGAAGGCCATTGATGAGCAGTTTGAAACTTCAGATAAGACACTTGTCAGCACTCTAATTATGAGGTTCTCGTCTTTAAGGCTCACCAATGTGAGAGGTGTGCGTGAGCACATCATGCACATGAGGGACATTGCGGTTCAATTGAAGACCATTGAGGTTGAGATGTCTGATTCATTCCTGGTACATTACATTTTGAACACTCTACCCTCTGAGTATGGTCCCTTTAAGATCCTATAATATACATAAGAACAAATGGTCAATTAATGAGCTATTGACCATGTGTGTTCAGGAGGAGGAAAGACTCATCATGGAAGAGGGAGAGAAAGTAAATTTGGAAACCCAGGGTAAAAAAGAAAAATCAGACCAAGCAAAGGGGGAAAGGCAAGGATCCTGCCCAACCGAAAATTAAAAAGGAGTTTAAGTGCTTCTTTTGTAAGAATAAGGGGCACGTAAAGAAGGACTGCTCCAAATTCTGGGAATGGCTTGATAAGAAAGGTATTCAACTCTCACTTGTTTGTTATGAATCCAATATGATTGATGTTAATTATAACACATGGTGGATTGACTCCGGTTCTACAATCTATGTTACCAATTCACTGTAGGGATTGTAAAACCTGTGGAAGCCAGTGGGAAGTGAGCAAAGCATCTATTGTGGAAATAAGATACGCTCACACGTGGAGGCTATAGGAACATGCAAACTAATCTTAAGTAGTGGCTTTATTTTGTTTTTGGAAAAGACATTCTACATTCCTAGTTTTCTAGAAATTTAATTTCAGTTTCTAGACTTGTATCAGTTGAATATTCCTTTAATTTTTCAGATTCTTCTTTCAATTTATTTTATAAATATGATTTTATTGGATGTGGTCTTTGTCTGATGGTCTTTTCCGTCTTAATTTACAAAATGATGCCAATAATACTAATATGCACGTTCATGAAAATGTTGGTATTAAGCGATGTGTTATAAATGATGATTCCTCTATGTTGTGCCATCGGAGATTAGGACATATCTCCATTGAGGGAATAAAAAGATTAGTAAATGATGGAGTACTTAGTACTTTAGATTTTACTGATTTTGATACTTGTATGGACTGCATTAAGGGTAAGCAGACCAACAAGTCAAATAAGGGTGCCAAGAGGAGTTTTGATTTATTGGAAATCATACATACAGATATTTGTAGTCCAAACATGGACAAGTACTCTCAAAGGTACTTCGTCTCTTTCATAGATGACTATTCACGATACATGTATCTCTACTTGCTTAATAATAAAAATGAAGCACTAGATGCTTTTAAGGTTGTTAAAGCAGAAGTAGAGAAACAATGCAGGAAGCAAATTAAGATCGTGAGATTAGATAGAGGTGGAGAGTACTATAGTAGATACATTGAGTATGGACAAGTACCTGGTCCTTTTGCTAAGTTTGTTCAAGAACATGGGATCGTTGCCCAACACACTATGCCTGGTTCTCCAGACTAGAATGGTGTAGCTGAAAGAAGAAACCGAATATTAATGGACATGGTGCGGAGTATGCAGAGTAACTCCAATCTTGCTAAATCCTTGTGGACTAAAGCTCTTAAGACGGCTGTGTATATATTAAACTAGGTTCTGACTAAGGCTGTCCCAAAGACACCATTTGAGTTATGGAAAGGTTGGAAACCAAGTTTGAGACATATGCGCATTTGGGGATGTCCGTCTGAAGTAAGAGTGTACAATCCACAAGAGAAGAAGCTAGATCTGAGGACCATTAGTGGGTATTTCGTTGGATATGTTGAAAGGTCCAAAGGATATAGATTTTATTATCCAACTCATAGCACTAGGTTTGTGGAATCAAGGAACACCAAGTTTCTTGAGAATGACTTGATTAGTGGGAGCGATCAATTTCGGAACATAGATTCTGAAAGAGATCGTACTGAAGCTCAACAATCTACATCAGGTGATAGGTTGATTATTGTTCATAACGCTTCTATAGTACAATCGAGTGTTATACAACCGATCATTGAAGTTTCACAAACTGCTGATAACAATCTAGGAGGTCAAGTTGCTCAAAAACCACCAGAAACAGTTGAGCATCAAGTTGAACAATAAATTCCTCAGGAAAATATTGAGTCAACATTAAGGAGATCTACTAGGGAAAGAAAATCAGTAATTTCTAGTGATTATATTGTGTATCTATAAGAATCGGACTATAACATTGGAGCTAAAAATGATCCCGAAATGTTTTCACAAGCCATGAGTTGCCAAGAATCAAAACTTTGGTACGATGCTATGAGGTATGAGATGGATTCTATGGCATCCAATGGAGTTTGGGATCTTGTCGAGTTACCTGATGGTGCAAAGGCCATAGGGTGTAAATGGGTCTACAAAACGAAGAAAGACTCATTGGGCAACATCGAAAGATATAAAAAAAGACTCATCGCCAAAGGGTTCACTCAGAAGGAAGGAATCGAATACAATGAGACTTTTTCTCCTGTATCTAAGAAAGATTCCCTCTGCATCATCTTGGCACTCGTTGCTCATTTTGACTTAGAGTTGCAACAAATGGATGTGAAAACAGCATTTCTCAATGGTGAACTAGAGGAAAAGGTTTATATGAAACAACCAGAAGGATTCTCCTCTAGCAGTGGTGAGCATTTGGTGTATAAGCTTAAGAAATCCATATATGGGTTGAAACAAGCCTCTCATCAATGGTATTTAAAATTCCATGATGTGATCTCTTCATTCAGATTCGTAGAGAACATTATGGATCAATGTATATACCAAAAGGTCAGTGGGAGTAAGATTTGTTTCCTTGTGCTTTATGTGGATGATATTTTGCTTGCAACCAATGACAAGGGTATGCTACATGAGGTAAAACAATTCCTCTCTAAAAACTTTGACATAAAGGATATGGGTGATGCATCATTCGTTATAGGCATTAAGATACATAGAGACAGATATAAAGGCACTTTGGGTCTGTCTCAAGAGACCTATATCAACAAGGTTTTGGAGAGATTTCAGATGAAAAATTGTTCACCTAGTATAGCTCCTATTGTGAAGGGTGACAGGTTCAATCTAAATCAGTGCCCTAAAAATGACCTTGAAAGAGAATAGATGCACAACATTCCACATGCTTCAGCTGTTGGAAGCCTTATGTATGCTCAAGTTTGCACAAGACCTGACATTGTATTCGCTGTAGGAATGTTGAGCAGATAGCAGAGTAATCCAAGATCAGACCACTAGAAGGTTGCAAAGAAGATGATGAGGTACCTATAAGGAACCAAAGATTACATGCTTATGTATAGACGGACTGACAACTTGGAGGACATTGGCTACTCTGACTCTGACTTTGCTGGCTGCATTGATTCACGAAAATCAACTTCCGGATACATTTTCATGCTAGCTAGTGGAGCCATTTCATGAAGGAGTGCCAAGCAAACTCCAATTGCTACTTTCACTATGGAGGCAGAGTTCATATCTTGTTTTGAGGCTACCTTATATGGTGTATGGATCAAGAGTTTCATTTCTGGGCTTAGGATTGTGGATTCTATCTCTAGGCCATTGAGAATTTTCTGTGACAATTCAGCTGCTGTTTTTATGGCTAGAAATAATAAGAGCGATAGTCGAAGCAAACACATCGACATTAAGTATCTGGCCATTAAAGAGTGTGTTAAGGATAAAGCAGTGGTCATTGAACACATAAACACTGAATTGATGATTGCCAATCCCTTGACTAAAGGCATGCCACCAGTAAAATTTAAGGATCATGTAGACAGAATGAGACTTGGTTCCCCTATGTAATTTGTTGTACTTTATTGTGAAACTCTATATTTATGATATTTTCTCATTTTATCTTCAGTTAAGTGCACCTATTTATTTATGAGAAATATCACTACAATTAGGACCTAGAATAAACATAGGGTTTATTCATTAAGATATATGGCAGTTCTTGAGAGACAAAATATATTGTAATATATGGACGATAATACTCATCATTTAGAGGACCTATCGCCATGATTCATGTGTTTTGTTTCTTACTGTAGCAGTTGTAATATGTGGACCAAGTGGGAGAATGTTGGAACTCTATTTTGGCCCACGTGTTAATAAAACGAAGTAAGCCACATTCAACTGCAAGATAACTGCCTCACGTGCAACGATTAATTACAAACTGTTGCAACACGGTGTGATGGCCACGGGTTGTTTTAAAATCATCCATTGGGTCCCTAAGCACGCAATTTTTATCATTACACCATTAAAAGAAAATTGAGAGTGCTTAGAAAATTTTTCAGAATTGACAGCGTGAAAATAGTCCAAAACAGAGCAAGAAAAGGCAATGACAGGAGGTACATATTTGATCCATTTTGCTTCTGCTTTTACCAGTTCAAATTGTCGTATATGTTGTAATTTGAATTTAACATATATTTTAACGAGAAATCGTCCACATTTGAGATGTTATATCTCTTAATCATCGTAAAAAGCATATAGCACGTAATAGTTTGGAATGATTCCATGAAACTTGTCTGAAAATTCGCAGTGGTGTTCTATAGGGTGTTACAACAAGTAGACTCTCTAGGAAAAAAAAAATACATATATAAAATGACAATAATATACTATGACAAAATTAGATACTGTGTCGTACTTTTAAAAGTTACGTTTGTTCATACTACATTTTAAAAAAAATTATGATAAACTATTATTCATATTTTATGTTAAGTTGTGCTGTAAATAAATGTGTGACATTTATGAAATATAAATCCTAAAAGATTGGATTTATAAAAATTCCCCATGAATAGAAAATAGCATTCTTGTTGACATTGCACGCTTTAAGATATATATAGTTTACATTATTATTTGTTGAACCCAACTCTGCATGTAAAAAAGTTCAAAACGGTAGTGAATTAATCATGGAAAGATTGACTTAAATCCAACAATTGCAGAATCAATATTTTTTTTTTTTCAAAAAAAAGAGGAAAGTTTAACAATAACGGTAAGCTAGGCCGAAACTCTTGTTCTGGTCAAACAACGGTGATGCAGTAGCAGTCTGACTTACAGGGATCAACATGCTCTAAAACTTCACCTCTCTTGCTTCAATTCCAAACTGCAAACTGATCATATAAGAGGTCATAACTAGTTAATTAGCAACGTTGACTTGATCTTATTATAATTATTACGGAAGAAAATCCCTTAAGAGAAAGGAAAACAAAACAAAAGCAAAAAAAATTATAAATTCTTCGGTACATATTCTAGTTCAATTTGAATTATGACGGAAAATTCAGAAGAAGAGAATGTTACAAATTCAAACACGCTAGGTCTCTTCTTCCGAAACCGTACTTGAATCTCCAATACCATAAATAATAATAGTAATAATAATAATAAGAAAACAAAAAAAAAAAGGTTGGTAGAAGCAACTATGAATGAAATGATTACCTGGAACGAGCCCCAGCTAATACCGAATGTGGAGGAATTGTCACGCCCCGGAGTACGGGAGGTGACGTGGTGGTTTAATTAAGTTAATTAAATAAAAATTTAGCTAAAATCAGGGTTTAAAATTCAAATTTATAATTAAAAAGTGATAATTTTTTTTAAAAAAAAATTGTTTAAGTAGAATAATTTAAAAAAATAAAATAAATCATCATAATAATTAAGCAAATAAAATAACATTAAAAATAATTAAATATGGGGTAGAAAGCGTATGGGTCTCACTGGCCCACATATTGTGCACACACATATAGTACTGACAATATTACAATACAACCACAGTCCAAAATAAAAGAATAAGTTAAGAATCTTACATGCCTTGAATTGTATCTTAACCTACCCAATCTTCTACCGATAGTAAGTCCGGTCAGCGGACTCTTCTCCAATCCTAAGCTGATGCCCACCTATGGTTAAGATTTTAAAATAGATAAAAACGTGAGCGAAAGGCTCAGTAGGACTATATTTGTAAAATTACCCAACTTTAAAAGAAATTTCGTGAATTAATTAAACATATAGAAAACGAGCTGGAACAATCAAACAAATAAATAATTAAATGTGAAATTTAATAAAATATAACCTTCACAAAATAATTCAAACAAGTCAACCAAAAAGAATACCGTTTTCCTTCTCTGGGCAAACCATATGTAATTCACCACCGTAGTGGCCCAGCTGGGTTTCGGGACCTGTCCCCAAGGTCGTTCACTACACGACCCGATCTCTGATATGGCATCATGCCCTCAAATATATATATATATACATATATATATCTTTGATTCATAAGATCTCTTCTTTACCAGATATAATCATTTATATTCATTATGAGGTTCATTATGAACATTTCTCAATCAACTGCTTATAAAGATATTTAAATAAAATCATTTCCCAATTTGTCATTGAAAACATTTGATAGAAATTCATTTTTGGCTTAAATCATTTTGAAAATAGGGCTACCAAAGAAGAGGGGTAGAAGTCCTACCTCGATATCCGTGTCGGTGTCCTACATCGTAATCCCGGTCCGCTATACGTTAGCTCCGCAGATTCACGCACAAATCCTAAATACATAGTAACTTAATCCATTAGTATCTAACCCGAGGTATCCTATGGTACTAAATCACCTGATGGTGTCCTAGTGTGCTATTTTAGGTTTAGAAAATCATTATATAAAGTTAGAATTTCAATCAGAGTTCAAAACAGTAGAAACAGGTGAAAAATCACAAAACTGCATCACGCTTGATCGCCCTGGTTCGGCCTGCCAAACTGCACAGTTCAGCCTGCCGGAAAGCCAAGTCCGGTCGGCCAAACATTCCCAAGTTCGGTCTGCCGATCGGATGAATCCGGCCTGCCGATACTTTGAATCAGGCCTGTCGATCTGGGAAAATTTCAAAATTTTCCACGCACGAGTCTCGACATCCCGAGTCCCAATCTTCAAATCTAACATGTTTTCTCAATTCCTATGCATGGATAATCATCATAAACTATAGGAAATCATAATAGAACACTTTTTAATGGTTTAAAACAAGTTTTAAACAAGATTTTCTCAAAAATCCAAAAATAGAGAAAATAGAGGAAAAATGAAAAATCTCGATTCCAATCCGTTTTTGATGAAATAAAGTTTCAATCCTAGTTAATCTAAGTTACTCTAAGCTAGATCAAAGCTTTTCTAAGCTCAAAATTGCTTAGATCTCAAAATACAAGAAAATTTAAAAAATTGAAAAACTTTTGAATTTTAAAAACTAACCTCGAATCGAAGCTTGAAAACGATCTTTTTGTTGTTGAATCTTGTTCCTGAGCCTTCAATCTTCTAACCCGAAACTTGAAAACGAATTTTGTTTCAAAATTTAGAGAGAGAAAAGGGGAGAGAGAGTAAACCGAGAGAGTAAACGAGAGAGGAGAGAGAGAGTGAACGTGTGAGGAATGAGAGAAGAAAGAGAAAGAGTGAAATAAATAGAGGAAAATGTAGAAAAGTTGTTGCACAAAACTATGTGCAACAGTACACTGTCTTTAAATCAAATTACTTTGTTAAAATTTAAATTAACAATTAAAACAATTTAGATTAATTAAAAATCATTAAAATAGTAAATTAATGCAAGGTTACTAAATTTTCACAAAACATTCAAATTAAATTTAAAATACTCATCATGGCACACTAATCCACCATTTAGCATCCTAATTACACTTAATTAACTTCAGGGTGTTACAACCCTCCACCCCTAAAAGAAAATTTCGTCCTCGAAATTTACAAATCGATTTCAACAACAAACAAATGCGGATACAACTCCCGCATACTCGACTCTAATTCCCA
>CAMOHE010051346.1:15829-45439 GCA_946598075.1 Artocarpus hirsutus
ATCAAATTACTTTGTTAAAATTTAAATTAACAATTAAAACAATTTAGATTAATTAAAAATCATTAAAATAGTAAATTAATGCAAGGTTACTAAATTTTCACAAAACATTCAAATTAAATTTAAAATACTCATCATGGCACACTAATCCACCATTTAGCATCCTAATTACACTTAATTAACTTCGGAGTGTTACAGGAATACAAGTGAAGGGACGTGTTGGACTTTGTAGAAATCCTCTCCCCCTTCCTCTGTTCTCTTTTTAAATCTCTTAGACATCTCTTTAATCTTCAATTTCTTAAGAGTCGTAACGAATCTTAATCCGTCTGGAAGCGTCCTCAAATACCTGCAATTAGCAATCCTCAAGTGGTGAAGCCTAGGCAAGGCCCCTTCCTCTATCCTCCACTCTTTCAAGTTGTGTAGACCCTCAAAGCAAAGAGATTCAAGCTGAGGGAAACCGCCCTTTGAGCATACCATCTCCTTCCCAATATAGCTTCTCTAATGTTCTCATCGGGTCATCCTTAAGAAGAGAGAACGTCAACGATAACTTGATGAGATTAGGGGAGAACTGGTTGTCATCTGGTAACTTTGTTATAGGGACATCCATTTTAAGCTTATGAATTTGAGGATAACATGATATCACTGGCGCAATATCTACTCCATCAGTAATATCAACATTGAGCAATTCCAAAGACCGGAGGGAATTAAATGCGACGCCGGTGGAATTGTGGTAGAGTCTCCCTAAATGCCTATCATCCACCCGGCTGAGCACTAATTTCTTGAGTTTACTCAGCTGAAAAAAATCATTTACATCAAGGTCCTCTATTCGAACATTATACAGTGTTTGGAAATTGCTAGCACTACTTAACCGCAAATATGTACCCCTGATATGATAATACTTGGGCAAGTATAGATGCCGCAATTGCTCCAACCTCCAAATCACATTTGGGACTTGATTTTCATAATATGTTCTTGGATCTAAAGTCAGCAGGCATCTCAAATTGCCAATACAAGAAGGAATCTTCACCACTTTGCTACCAAGAAGACTTAATAACCTTAAGTGGATAAGATTTCCAATTTCCTTAGGCAACTTCCACGGGTTCCTAGAAACTCCTTCTAGTCTCAAGACTCTAAGCAGCTGAAAGTGATTGAAGAAAACTTTCGGTGATTTTATTGAAGGCTTAGAGTCATGATCTATGATTATGAGAGACCTAAGTGAGCCGTCTCTATTAATAATATGGGGAAGCAAATCACCAAAATGTTGATTCGCATAGATGGCGAGTCTCCGTACCTTGTTTCTTCGCTCTAAAATTGGTTCTGCAGCCGAGGACATAGAACTTTCTACTACTCCGTCTCTATTCCTCAAATCAATAAATTCCATAAAGTTTTCCTCTCGAGCCTTCGACAAGCTTAGATCCCGCATGAGATCATGAATGCGGCATGATTTCATTCTTCCCGTTAAACCCAATTTTCCTGCTTGAATCATGTTTCTTTCCACTAACTGACTCAAGTAATCATATGCTGCATCCTCGACAGTTACCATTGAACTCTACGTTTGTCGATCGAACGGTATGAAGCCTTCTGCTATCCACATATTGCACAATTGTTTGACATTAATCTCATGATCCTCAGGGAAATGAGCCAAGTGCAAAAAGCATGGCTTTAAGTGATAAGGCAACTCATCATAGCTCAAACTTCATATGGGCATAACACCTTGGGGTTCTTGTTCATCATGGCCCTTCCCTCTGTTTATGTACGCCTTGACATTCTTTCGCAGAATCTCCCACTCATCAATTGTGCGTTTCGTAGATAGAAGTCCGCTAAGCACAAGAATGGCTAATGGCAAACCAGCACATTGTTTGAGCATCTCTTGTCCTAGCTTTTGCATCTTTTTATGATCTTTCGAATCTGCAAGACAATACAAACTTTTTTAAAAAATGTACGGTACTTTCTTATTTAATATTGTTTTAACTCGAATAACAATATTAAATATTTTTACCATGCTAATCGAAAGGAAACAATATGATCCTCAATTAGATATTAACGTATAGGGAAGAAAAAAACTCCATTGATACATGAAATATAATGCAATCTCATTTTTTTCTTAATATCAAAATGAGCTTTTTGATTGAAGCACTCATTTTGGTGCTATGTACTCACTTTTTTTCTTAATATCAAAATGAGCTTTTTGATTGAAGCACTCATTTTTACTTTTTTTTCCCTTTCCTTTCCAAATCTTTCATTTTAAATGTTTTCATTACAATCTTTCTTTTTTCTTAATCTGACTTATTAAAATCTTTTTTAAAATATATTTCCAATTAAATATTTTCATACATTTCTCTAAAATTTCATTTTATCACATGCGGCCACCATAATTATTCTCTCTCTTCTTTTTTTTTTTCTAATTACTCCACTAAATAGGTTTTCTCTAATGTGTCCCTTTCAAAACAATTTTTTTTTCTTTCTCATATGCCTCGGCCAAACTCTTTTTTTGTTAAATGATTTCTACTTTTCTGGAATTTTGATTCATTAACTCTTTTTTCTAAATTTTGCACTTTGAAATCTGGCTCATAAGAGTAATTTTTTTCATCTAATCTGTCGGCATTGAAATAAATTTTCTCAGAAGTGTCTTCTACTTAAAATATATGTAGTACACTAAATAAGTTTTTTTTTTTTTTTTTTTTTTTTTTATGTAATGCGACTTTAATATATATCTTTTTTTTTGCTCCACCAAATATTTTCTCTCTTTTGCCCTTACTTCAAATGTAGTGTTCTAGCAGCCCTTGCAATTACTGTGTTATATTTACCCCTAAGTAATTTTTTCTCTATATTGTTTCCACCAAAATATTTTTCCTTTGAAATGTGCTCTGCTTCAAAATATATGTATAAAAATTGGCATACATAAAATATATATACATACATACATATATATATATATATATATTGAAGCAGAGCACATTTCAACGGAAAAATATTTTGATGGAAACAATTTAGAGAAAAAACTTTGCTTTTATAGACACTATTCATTTCCTTTTATATTTTCACTCCACTTTACTTCTCTACGCTTATTCTTTCCATTAATTTTCATCAAAAACTTTGCTTACTCCTCTAAGGCTTGTGGGAATTTATAACTAATATTATAGTGCATTGAGGCGCACACAAGTTTATTAATTTAAATTTATAGAAATTAATTTTTGGCGGGATTTATAAAAAATATTTACGACCAGCACAATTTTAGAAAAATTATCCAATGACAAAAAGTGAATAATGATTTCCAATTTTATTTTTAGAGTCTTGTTTTCTTATTAATTGGTTATGTGAACTAAAAGCTTAATAAACTTAAGATTCAAAGTAAGGGGTTTTTAATTCAAGAAATAGTCATGTTAATTTGCATTTCTTTTTCGTTTTCATATAGTTTTTATTTCCTCACTTTGACATTATAGGCTAGGGGTGAACAAAAAATCCAACAATCCGATGAATCCAATTTAACCCACCTGATGAAATATGAGATAATTTAAATCCAACGAACCTAAAAGAATTTCCATTAACCCATCAAATCCAATTTTTCATTGAGTGGACTTGGGTTGAGAAGTTTATAATCCATGATAATCCAAACCCATCTAATGCAAAAATATATATATATATATATAATATTTATTATATATATTGTAATTTTAATATAATCTTATACTTTAAAAAAAACATTTTTTGATACTAACATAGTTTACAATGACTTTCTCTTTGGTTCTAGACTTTTAGTTTTTTCTTTATATTTTCTAATATATACTACACACTACAATATACAATCTTTTAAAAAATAAAAAATTAAAAAAAGAAACTTTGATGGTCGAGGCTTTGATTTACAAAAAGAATTGGTTGATGTCTGAGGAGAAGTCTATAAAGCTTAGAGAATACATTGATGAGGTGCAAGCCTTAAAGGAATTTGAAAAAGTTGCATTAGGTAGTGCATTTATCATCTCTTGTTTTATAGTATTAAATTTTACATTAATTATTTGAAAATGATAGCTAATGTATCTTGCATAACGAATATGTAGAATGTTTGAGTGAAGATGTTTGGAGTTGGAGATTAGCAATTGTACAACATATTAGTTGTGATTTATGTTTATTAAGTAAGAAGATATTTGTTTTCTTAGTTTGTATTATGTTTTGTTTGTTAGATATGACTTACATATTTGAGCTTTGTTAGACATCTAATATGTGAAAAACTTTAGTATTTTTCTTTTTATGTTTATTGTTTTAGTAAATTATTAGTTTGAAACTTTTTTTCTTATTTATAATCCTCAATCTGATTGATCCACTCAATCCATCCGAACTTTGATCGGGTGGGTTGCTTTTAAAGTTTAGGTTCATTGTGTCAATTAGGTTTAAAATCAACCCACCCAAACTTAGATTGGCTAAGTTAAAAATTTCCTAAAATCCACCAAACTCACCTGATGTTTAGCCCTATTATAGGTTGTTTATGTTTTTGCCATTATAGTATTTATGTTTTTTGAACTATGTCTCTCTTGTATTTTTGTTAATAATATCGTTGAGCATGGGACTTGTTACAGGACAAAGTGGAGGACGAGGTGACGATTCGTCCTCGTCTTTTCATCCCTTTTTCTTTTTACTTTTAATTTGTCTTTTTTTTTTTTTTTTTAATTAAAAAAACAATATCTTTTGTTTCTTCTTTTTTCCTTTTCTTCTCAATCTTGTTTATTCATAGGTAATAATACTATTAAAATATATTCTTGATTAAATATTTTCTCAAACATGATCTTTATAACTGTTTAATTGTCATGTTAAGTTTCATGTTTTGACTAATTTTGTTCCTTAAATTTTCTTCTTTTTTATTGTTCTAACTTAGATTTTTCTTTCACTTTTTTGTTGCATTGTACCGTGTTAAAATAATTTATTCCAAATGTATCTCTGGTTATTTCACTTTAAGTTTCATCCCACGTTTTTAAAGAAATTTTCTCTTATTTATTGTTATAATAATAATAATAATTATTATTATTATTTGCTTATCATTGTTTTGACTTATGTTTTTTTTTTTTTCTTCTTCGTTACTCTGTCATTTTGCCTTTGCCAACATAACTTATTTCAATGTACCCCTGATCATTCTACAATATCATTTTGTATATATTTTTGAACATACTTTTTCCTCTCACTTACTCCTACTAAAATATGTTGTTGAGTTTTTATAATTGGCCTATTATAACAACTTTTTCCCAAAAATATGTCTTCTTTTGGAAAAAATTTTCACGCCACTATTTCAACTTTTTATTTTTTCTTTTTATTTTTTCTTAAAAAATCTACTCTCTCTGATTTGTTTATGTTTGTGAATTGAAATGCGCTTTTCCCTCACTTTACTTACATTAACATAATTTATTTCATATGCATTTGCATTTATTTTTTGTTTGTTTTCTCTTTTTCTTTTTGCGAAATATCCTTTATAGTGTTATTTTTTTAATGTGTTGCTGCTAAATAGGTTTTTCTCCACATGCTTCTATTGAAATATATATATTTTAAGGGGCGCCTTTATTTACTTTTTTCCTTTGTAATTCTTATTATTTTAAAAAGCGATGCACATAAAGATTTTTGTGTTAGTTTCCTACTAAGCAACAACTAATTAAGATATTTTTTTAATATACAACTAAGATATTTATTATTAAATAAAATTAAAAAATAACTACACAGTAATCAAAACTTAACACGCGGATGGAGCCTACAAAATGACTCTTTTCGCATGCACAGCACGTGAAATTCAACTAGTACATGTATAAATCAATTAATTAATTCACTTGTGTGAAACATGTCCAACCTAGTATTCTTATAATAGGCAATAGACCTTTTGGAACGGCATGTTTGTCCGATAAAAAATTTAAATATGGTTATTAGTTGTTACACAATTACAATATCGACATTTAATTTTCAAGCACTGATTAAGGGATAGTAAAACCACCCATTTTTTAATCATTATTTTGTTTCACCGGTGTTCTTAGAAATGTTATACCTATGCTCTATGTTTTAAAAGTCAAAGGATTGACACCAAAATAACTTTGTAATGGGCTAAAATGCATTTTTAGCTTGTGTCTAAATATGTAAAAAAAAATCCTAAATAACAATATTTTTTTAAGAAAAATTGTAATCATATTCAAACAAAATAAAAAAAATTAAAAGAAAAAACAACATGAAGTGACCCCGCCCGAGATTTGTAGGTTTTTTTTTGACAAATATGCCAATCTCGACTCCCATCAACTTTGAGATTTGTGACCTAAACCGAGAGATGAGACTAGGTGCTCCCCCACTTCCATGCTAGGTAGGGATCTGCAGGTCTCCTCATCATTCCGTCCAAATCTACAAGTCCCCTCAAAGTAGGTTAAGGCCCTCTCCATCGGCGACAGGTCCAAACCTCTGTTTGCAGCCACTCTCCATTTTTCTCTTCTTTTTTTTTTTTTTTCTTCTTATTAAGTCAAAGTTTAGATCTGTTGTATTGTTTTTCTGTTTCATTGACTGTCCCTTAATTAGATTTTAAAATATTCTTTAAACTTAACAACCTAAACACATAAATAAGACCTAAATAATATATTAAAATTTAATTAAAAAGACAACTAAAGACACAGAAAAATAAGACAATAGATATTGATTCGTTTATTAATGTCCTATCATTTTAGATTGAATTTGAAACTTGTTTAAATGAGATTTGAGTTAAAAATGTTAGTTAGATTTGTCTTATCCTACTGTCACTAATTTCCAAGATAGCTGGAGGACGGGTTTTAACCGAATTTGTATAACCGAGGGGAGGTTTTGGATAAAATGCAAATTTCTAGCGGTTTATCATAGAGTAATAATAGAGTATATAAATATATAGATATATATATATATATTTATATGTCGATTACTTTTGCCTAATAACTCTTCGAGTTTTATGGACTGAATATGCAAAAGCAAACAAACAATGGAAGATGGTTTGCAATTTTTGTAATCTTTCAATTAGTATTACACAACTATTGTTCAGTAATGCAGAAAAATGACTACAAACTTTGCATTTGACGTGCATCTAATCATTTTGTTATGTAAATGTTTAATATAAAGACGAATGGTGTGGCAAACTGAGAAACAAAACTAAGGAGAGAAATATTACCAGTCGGACACTTCCCGAAAGAAGACTTCTTCTCAAAAAGCTCCCAATTCTCTTTCTCATCAAGACACCGAGGCTCGTGGATCAGGCCATTGTAATCCACTTGCAAAGCCACATTTTTTAGACGAGTGGTGAGTAATATTTTGCTGTTCGTACCATCCTTCGGAAATGCAGCCATGAGACGGTCCCACGCAGAAGTAGTCCAAATATCGTCGAGGAGCACCAGACACTTTTTGTTTTTTTGAATGTTGTAGACCTCCTTGGCTATTTCATCGTTCCTCATTTTTGTGATTTCTTCTCGTTTTTCCTTAGTTGGGGAAGTGAGATTAATTAAAACCCCCTCCCACACTTCTCGAATTTCACATTGTTGAGATATAGATGCCCAAGCAAAGCAATCGAAGTGACTCCTCGCTCGAGGATGATGATAAACCTTTCTTGCAAGAGTGGTTTTCCCCAGACCACCCATCCCACAAATAGCAACCACACGGCGGGCATTGTCGCTTTTCGTCAGCTCCTGCACCAACTTCTCAACGTCTTTGTCGAGTCCGACGACATCTTGTTCGTCAACATGAGAATAAGCTCGTCTCATCTCTCTTTGCTGCTGGTGCTTTGAAGAGCTTGCTTCGTCCTCAACTATCAATTTCTTTACTCCATATGTTTGTAAAGCTGAGGTCAGAGTAGAAAGACTAGTGGAAATCCTCTCGATCTCCGACCCAACTTTATGGAGCTCAAATCCTTGGTTGAAAATGCAAGCGAACCTTCTTAGAATATTCTCGACGTCCGATCCCTTCCTTCGAGAATCGATTTTTAAGACGAAAATTTCAACGACATCCTCCAGCGCATAAGCAGATTTTCTTATTTCTGCAACCCAGAGGCGTACCCTCTCATCTCCAACTCTCACATGTGAATTTGCATCTCTCAAGAAACAACGCATCCATTTGAGCTTGGCTTGTGCATCCTCAACCTGCCCTTTGACTCCATACAAGAACTTCGCTTCTGCAATGATCAAGTCTCCAAGTCTTTCAATCGCAAAGGAAACGGCAGCATCCGCCATTATTTCGATTTCGACTTCGATCTCGATCTCTCCAAGTAAATGGATACCTTTTGTTCTGGATTTTTTTATTTTTTTTGGTTTTCTTTGAATGATCAGTAATTTTTTTTTTGTTTTTTTTTAGAATAACGACAATATAGGCATTAAATTATTTAATTTGCAACCTGTCACTCACTAATTTGTAAAGTAGTCAACAGAGACGGGCGGTAAACAATGACTTTAAACTATTTAATTTGGAATCAATTTCTAAAGTAGTGAACAGAGGGGCGGTAAACAATGGCTTTAAATTATTTAATTTGCAACCGTCTGTCCTTGATTGATTGCTAAAGTAGTCAACAAAGCGGGCCATTTTTTTTGGGAAATAATAGTAAGAAAAAAGTACCAGGCACATCAATTATGATAAATACTTTGTTTAATAACATTGATTTTAACTGATTCTTCCGTTAAAAACAGTATAAAATTCTTACATTTTATAATAAAAAAATTACTATAATATAAAGTTTTTATATACTACAATACTTATAGTTTTAACAATGATTATAATCACCATGTCAAACACTGTATTTATATACTAATTTTTAAGTTGTGTTTTTATTAATAGATGTTATAAGAGTGATCACATTAATAAATTGTATCTATCAATTAACAACTTAGAAATTGATACACATGTTAAAATTAAACATTGGTGAACCTACCATTACTCTTATAATAATAATGATAATTAATAACAATAATAAAAATAATAACTAGCAATAACATCTCTCATCCTTAATGTTAATGATGTGCCCTAAGCTAATTATGTAATGATTACATATTGACTTTATTACATTTGCATTTTATTAATAAAGAGGCATTATTATTATTATTATTTTATGAATAGTTAATTCTGCCTAAGGTCATAAAGTATGTGACTTGATAGTAAAACTCTTTGGTAAAAATTAAATTATATTCTTAATTTTTCCTAGTCGATCATTATTATTGGGATAATAATGAATGAAGACTAGTATAAAGTTTGACTAATGATTATGTTTTACTAATCATGCGTATGAGATACTAAGTCAACTCATAGATATATATTTGAGAAATAATGTATTGGATCGACCCGCTATGAGAATACTACATGGGTAATTGTCATAAGTGATTCTCATCACAATAGTATTATCTTAGTCCTCTGACCTGAAATCATCATGGTTTTCTACATGACAAGTTCTATATTTTGACACAATCTAATATTATCTTTAACAGGATGATGGAATAGATTGTCGTTGGATATAAAGTGAATCATGTGAGGAATGTGAGTGATTAAGATGGAATTTGTCCCTCATTTATCATGAGAAAGATATCTATGGGCCCCTCGATAAGTTAAACTGAAGTAAAATGTATGGCCATATTGAAATGAATTGATAAAGGTTATCAATATTAGTCTACTTAAGATCGAGAAATAATATGATTAAATAGTATAAGGATGACATAAACCATGCCTTATGTTTAATCAAGGTATCTAATGACAAAAAGGCTTTAATACTTATTGTGGATTAGGTTATGTCGGATTATTGACATTCGCATAACTTGAATAATCATAATGTCTTGCTAGAGGCCGCTTATGATTTATGGGCTAGAAACAGAATTATAAGTCTACTACCAACGTTATGTGAACCTACAGGGTCGCACACTTAGAACAGATCAAGAACGAATTTTTGGTTAACTGTGTCTAGGTTCAATGAACCTGATAATGTCTAGATTCGATGGACTAGATATGTCTACGTTCGTTGAATCTGACATTATCTAGATTATCTGAATCATATTCGAATTACTGATATTATCTAGATTTTTTGAATCAGATTTAAATTACAGACATTATCTAGATTATCTAAGTCATATTCGAATTACAGTTTACCCTATTGACAATCTGACTCTATCTCGAAGTCAACAGATATATATAAATATCTACTTTAGGGTTTTTAGCCGAATTAAGAAGAAAGAATGTATTCTATCATTCTAAAAGGGCGAAAAACATTAAAACCCTAAAATTAGAGAGAGTCTTTTAACGCAAAAGAAAGGGTGCTAGCACACCAATTTGTTTTTGAGAAAGTCTATTTGTGTGGATACCTGCAAAGGGTATTGCTCTAAGTAACAACGTCTGAATCCGATCCCAAATACAAAAAGCTCGAGTTAAGGTGTCACCGGAGTGAACCCGCTCTCTCGCTTCGAGAATCTTGCCTTTTTGTCATCCTGGTAAGATTCTATGATTTTCTAATCAATCTAATCAAATTGCATGGATCCTGCGAGGGTTTTATGAGAATTAATTTTTAATTTTCGCTGCGTATTTGAATCACAAAATCCAACAAAACCCAACACTTAATTCGTTTCTTTGTAGAATTAGTCTTGAAAAACTCATTATTTAAACGATAAAAATTAAATAAAAATATATATCTATTTAATATATATATTTTTTTAAAAAATAACTTGTGTATCTAATCTATTAAAAAACATTGCACCAATTTGTTACGGACAAACCGTTTGCCAATCCGCAGAGGTGTGTATATTTGATTTATATTGACACCAGAATACTTGAATCAAATTTTGAGAGGGACCTTTTTCTTTTTTTTTAGCATGCTTTCCAAAAACATAAAATCATCATCCTTTTAAATAATACTATAGAAGTTCCACATCTTAAGGAAAAAGAAGAACCTACACGTCCTGAGTTAGCCTGAATTAAATTGAACTAAAAAAAAAAAAAATTCTTTCTGGACGGATTTTCCTAAAATGGTTAAAAAAAATACTCATGCCCTACCCAAAAAAGAACATAAAAAATTATTGTCCCCCGGCTTCACAATGGTTTTCAGCCGATCACGGATGGTTTTGCTTACAGTAATACTTCGAAATACAAAAAACAAAATGAAAGAAATATAAAAGAGGTGGAAAAAACATTAATGAAAAAAAGTATCATCCTTAAAAGATGTATTCTACGTATTGATGTACACATATAAGTAATTTGCTCGCAAAAGGATTTATTGGGTCTTGCAAGGATAAACAACGATAAGGGACAAGTGGGCCTCACTTGGCTTGAGTGCGAATCCTTTTTGGTGCTGATGGTAATAATACTTGTGCCTCAAAGGTGGGTTCATGTGAGGCTGAAGACGTGGGGGACAAGTGGGCCCCCAAGGATGGAATTAATAGAAATGGTTGTAATGCGTGCAGGGTGGACTCGTGTGAGGCTAATCAAAAGGCAAAAGAAGTTGGGTACGACAATTCAAAGCAAAGTATAGTGGTCTCCACAACTTTTTAAGATTTATTGTGTTTCACAATCCTTTTTGTTTATGCTTCCTTAATGCACTCACTTTGTGCGTTTTCTTTTTTGGCCCATATTCTATTATAAAGAGGGACGCAAAACAAACGTCTCTGTCACCATCGATTAAATTGCTTGCTGATCAGGCCAAAATACATTATGCTTGACTCTCAAAAGAACAGAATGGAAGAATAAAGCTATGACCTGATATAATGCTTCTAATTTGAAAACAAATGAAGAAGAAAGATTATGCAAAGTCGAAATCGATAAATTTTAACTTTCAAAAAAAAAAAAAAAAAGGACACGCACACAGCCTTTAACTTAAAACAGACTTCATGTTCTTGAAATTTCTCTGGAAAAAAAATATCGTCTTAGCATTGCCAAGTTTACTACTGGCTACACCTGTTACTATTACTAGTTAAAATACGTGCAATGCATGCATTGGGTTATAAAATTTTTTTATAACATAGCATATGAACAACAATATACAGAAAATATAAATAAAAAAGTTGTACTTAAAAGATTTTTTTCCTAAAATATAAATAATAGTAATCAAAATAAAAATTCGTTTTTTTAAGACAGAAATATGATGATATAATATCTACGACCAGAAACATTGTAATATTATAAGATAACAAAATACAACTCACATGTTATTTATTTTTTATTTTTTTGTAAAACTTGCAGACTTTCATTATGCTATTGAAAATAATAATTTGCATAGTGGCGAAGCCAGATTTTTGATCAGTGAGGGCACTATATTAAAAATACTAATAGATTTTACCGCATGCAGGCATAGTTACATGTTTTGATTATTGAATACGGGCACAATGATATCTATTTTAAATTTTAGTGGGGCACAACTATAATTTTTCTTGTAAAACAAGGATACAATTAAAAATTTTTAAAAAATAAAGGTAAAAAATGAAACTCTAAGAGTTGAATTGGGGCACGTGCTACTACTTAACAATATATAGCTTTGCTGCTGTTTGCATGCCAATTTTTCTCATTAAAAGAGTAGTCCATGATTAACAAAAAGACATATGGATGCAACAATCTCATCATTTGTTAAAAGAAGAAATTTTATTAAAAGTAAGACAATACAAAATTTTAATCAAAGCAACTTACAGCCATCATTATTATACAAACATTTTTTTACCCTTTAATTTAAAACTTTTTTCCCACAATTTATCTTTAACTTGAAGAAGATTTGAGGAAATGTTAGCAATGTTTTATAATTTCATATATTTCTAGCATGTAAGAAATTTCTTCTATTTGTGTAGCACTATAACTATCTAGCTTGAAGTATTTTCTTCATAGGTTTTCATAAATAAAATTAAGTATTTATGCTTTCTGATGTAACCACATATAGTTTTTTTGTTCTTTAAAAAAAAATTAATAGGGTGTTTGGGAGCATTGCTTTAAACCAATAATTTGAACTAAGTTTTTGTTAAAAACATTGTAGCTCACTTTTTCTTGATACTGTAATTTACTTTTTCCTGACATTATAGGATATGGGATCTTTACATTATAACAACAAAAACTTTTGGCTGAAACTAAAAAACAAAAAGTTAGTATTGGGTAAAGCTCTCATATGTCACAGTTTTTAAAACAATTTTTTTAATTCCAATTGATTTACTAAACGTCCTATAAAAATACCAAACACTCTACGACTAAAACTTGTTGAAAATAATGTTTCTAAAAACAAAGAAGATGTCACGCCCCGGAGTACGGGAGGTGACGTGGCGGGTTAATTAGGTTAGTTAAGAAGAAATTTGAATAAAAATATAAGTTTAAGAATTTAATTAATTATGAAATACGTGATAATTTAAAACCCTTTTTAAACAAACATTATAATAGATTAGCAAATAAAATAGAAATGAAATGAAATAAAACATTAAAGAGGGCAAGGAGGGTACGTGTTGGGTCCCACCAACCCACAATGTGTGCACATATATAGTATCGATAATAAATTATTACATTCACAGTCCAATCATAAGAAATAAAATTTTATATAATACATGCCTTGAATTACTACGGTTACGAACTTACTCAAGATCCTCTATTGCTCACGAGTCTAGGCAGTAGACTCCCGTCGGTTCTAAGCTGGGTTTCACCTAAAAAGGGGAAGGGATTGAAAACAAGTAAAAAGTGAGCAAAGGCTTAGTAGGACGAAGGTTTAAAAATAGGTAATTAATTTAAATACAAAATTTACCTTTTTAAGAAATAAATTGAGCAAAGTTTAATAAATAAATAAAAAAATAAATAAATAAGTAAATAAATACCTAATTCATTGAATAAAAGAATAAATAAATGAATAAATTTATTTAAACAAGACTTATTGAAATGTTCGTCTAGAAAGTACCTTTATATTCTTTTCTGGGTAAACCATGATAATCACCACCGAAGTGGCCCAATTAGGTTTCGGGACCTACCCCTAAGGTTGCACGCTACACCACCTGAACTCTGATTATGGCATCATGCCCTCATGTATATTTATTATTATTTAAATCCCATGTTACCGATATTCTCAATTACATTTATTATTCGATTTATTATAATCATACAATTCTTGATAAGTGATGAAAATTTCTAAAAAGTTTATCTAGACCATTCCTTGATATTCATTTAAAAGAAGTCATTTCAGAAGAGATTACTTTGAAGGAAATCATATTGTGGCCAATAGCCATCTCTTAAAAACATTCAAAACATTATGTCATTTATTGAAAACATTTTGAAAGAATTCCTTTAAAGTCAAAATCATTAAAACCTAATTGCCAAAGAAAGGGATAGAAGTCCTACCTCGATATTCGTGCTGGTGTCTCACACTGAATCCCAGTCTGCTATACGTTAGCTCCGCAGAACCTCGGACAACCTTAAATATACAAATTGAGTCTATCAGTGTCTAGCTTAAAACATCCGATGTCATGAAATTGTCTCATGGTATACTAGTGTGCCATTTGAGTTTATAAAATCATATTATATTGTTAAAATCCAAATCAAGGTTCAAAATGGTGAAAACAGGTAAAAAATCACAAAATTCTACTACGTCAGTCGGCCTATCGGACGCCTTGGTTAGGCCGGCTGAACTGTACAGCTCGGCCTATTAGAAAACCAGGTCCGGTCGATCGAACTTTTTTAGGTTTGGCCTGCCGGTGGTATGAATCAGGCCTGCCGAGCATGAAGTTCGACCTACCAAACTAGAAAAATTCTAGAATTTTTTAGCACAGGTTCTCGGCCTTCTAAGCTTAAATTTTTATTCTAACCTGTTTTTATCAGCTCTCAGGCATGGGAATCATATCCAAATGATAGAAAAACATCATAAAACTCTCTTGAACCAATTTAAACAAGATTTGAGTAAAAATTTTGAATTAATCCGAAAATAGAGAAAAATAGAAAATCTCGATTCAAACCCTTTTTTGATCAAACAAAGCTTAGATTCTAGTTGCTCTGAGTTTCTCTAACTTAGATTAATGGTTTTCTAAACATAGAAAAGCTTAAATTTCAAAATGCAAGAAAAATTGAAAAATTGAGAAAGTTTTGAAAATTTAAAAACTAACATTGGATTAAGCTTTAAATCATGTTTGTAGTTGCTTAATCATGCTAACAAGCTTTCAATCCATGGAAAACTGAAGCTTGGGCTTGTTTTTAATTCAAAAATTTGAGAAGAAAATGAGAGAGGAAGAGAGGCAGAGAGAGAGAAGAAAGAGGCAAGCAAGGGAGAAAGTGAGAGAGTAGCGAGAGCGAGTGAGAAAAGAGAGGGGAGAGAAATAAATAAAGAGGGGGAAAAGTCAATTAGCTGCACAGAAACTGTGTGCAACAGCACACTGATTTCAAATAGAACATATTCAGTATTTGTCAGATTGTTTTTGTTTCAAAAATTAAAAATACAATTTAAAATGATTAAAGGTAATTTAAAATCATTAAAATATTAAAAAATGACGTTAATTGAGAAATTCCACAAAATGTTAAATTTAAGTTTTAAAATATTCATTATGGTACACTAATCCATCATTTTACAGACTAATAACACTTAGTTAATTTCGGGGTATTACAACTCTCCACCCCTAAAAGAAATTTCGCCCTCGAAATTTACAATTTGGTTTAGAAACAAGACAAATGCGGATATAACTTCCGCACAGTTGACTCTAATTCCTAGGTTGTCTCATCAACCCTATGGTGCCGTCACACCACATGGACTAACGGAATTTCTTGATGTCACAAACTTAACACCTTTCAACCGATATTCTAAACCAATACCTCTTACCCGCATATCGTGAATTGAGACAATTTTGCCTAGTTCAAGTGGACATCTTTAGAGCATCGACACGTGGAATATGACATGAACATGAGAGTTTAAGAGGAAGATCGAGGCAATAAGTGATCATTCCAACACGTGGAGAAACTTCGATAATCCCACTATACCTAAGTGCAAGCTCCTTGCTCATATCAAAACACGAAACTTACTCGCACAGCAAAACCTTTAAGAGGACAATATCCCTTACCTCAAGTTCTAAAGATTAGTGTTTCTTGTTCGCATAATTCTTCGACCTACCTTGAGCTGCTCTCAATCAGTTACGTAACACAATAGCCTCTTTTTTGCTGTTCTCACGGGTCTCTTCGGGTTCAATAATGGTCTCGACTTTCGATCTCACCCGAATCTCAGACGATTGACATGATTGACCGCAGGGTACTTCGAATGGTGCTTCCCTGATGCTTGCTCGGCAACTGTTGTTGTATGCAACTCTACCAAATGTAATTATCCCTTTCAGTTTCTACCAAAATCCAACACACGTACGTAATACATTCTTGAGAATCTAAATAACTCGCTCGGATTGCCCATGAGCCGTGTTAGAACCTAAGTTTATGTCCCAAAGCTTCCTAAAGATCCTCGAAGAACTCGTTGTAAACACTAGGACCTAATGAGGATAAAACGCATCGATTTCATCAACTTGTCAATGACGACCTAGATCACATCATGTCTTTATTCCATCCTAGCCACTTGATGAGGAAACCATCACTACATGCTCCCATTTCCACCTAGGAATACGAAACGGCTGAAGCTGACCAGTGGACTCCTAATGCTTGGCTGCCACCTAAAGACAAGCAACGCACTCGATCACGTATTCTTGAACATCTTTCTTCATGCCTTTCTTCTAGTACTGCCTCTACAAACCGCAATACATCTTTGAGCTCCTAGGGTGACTAGTGAACGAAAACTTGCAAACTTCATCCATCAAGGCCCTTGTCACTTCCTCAATCACAGGCATTGCCAAACATTTCTCGAAATCCAACGACCTATCTACAGGAACCCTTTGATTTCCAGACCACTCCCTGGTCCGTATTCGCATCCACATTTCCTAATCGTAGTCTTCACTATACTACAATCCATATTTGGCCACAGTAGTGTCTCTCTCCAATCCTTTAGTGCTAGATACACATAAATCCCTAATAACCTCCGGCTGAGCATGTCTACAACCATAATGGTCGTACCTAGATGACACTGCAGCGAGATATCTTGGTCCTCTATACATTTCACCTTTCATTGCTGCCTCAAATTTGAATCTCTCTGAGTGAACAAATGCCTTAAGCCCTTATGATCCGAGAATACCTAAAACATCACTCTAACCGTGGCTTCTCTCGATCCCACGAAGCGTAAATCACTACGACGAACTTCAGACCATGAGTGGGGAAGTCCTGCTCACGAGGTTTTTACTATTGCAATCTGTAAGTCACAACTCGTCCATGCCACATCAACACATATCCAAGCCTTTGTCCTACTACAACGATATAGATCTCATAAAACTCGTCACCATTCAATGTCATCGATGCAGAAGTGGCAGTCAATTCGATCTCTCAACTATTGGAAAGTGCATTTGCATCCTTCGTTTCTTTCAAACCTATCTCTTGTCTCGATCAACTGTGTCAATGGGGCTGCTACCTTTGGGGAAACCCTTTGCAAACTTTTCTGTAGTACCCAGCAAGTCTTAAAAAGCTATAAATCTCAGCCGCGATCTTCAGTCGCCTCGCCATACTATAGCCTCAATCTTAACAAATCTGCTAAGATGCTTTACTCAAAATGATATGCTTCAAACCTGACCTTCTGAACATGCAGTTGGTACTTTCGAATAGCGAATCAATTCTCAAGAAATATCAGAAACTTCCTAGCTGGTCAAATAACTCATGGATCTTGGGCTTGAAATATTCATCCTTCACGGTGACCTAATTCAGCTACCGACAACCAACATGCAATCTAAGCGTAACATTGTGCCTCTTGGCAAACAAAACTGACATATCATACATAGTCCTGAATATATTCTTTGCCTATAAGTTTCTGAAGCTGCTTCCTCAATTTCCTTATTCCTGCTAGTGCCCAACGATACGGTGCTACGAAAATCAAAACGGTCCTTGGGATTGACTTGATACCAACTTAATCCTCCTAGTGCATGCTAATCATGATAACCCATTGGGAAGACAATCCTCAAATTTATTAGCCATCGATGTTGCTACATTCCTTCCTGTAGTATTAGATTCCTCCCCCCGATCTAAGAGAAACACGTATATATATATGTATATCGATATATATATATATATATATATATATATATATAGCATGCTAGATTTCCCTTGCACATCTAGACACGTTTTTCATGAGTTGCTCACTCATTACTCGATTGTTACCACCTTGGTAAACGATCCTCATTCCCCTATCGGTCCCTAGGGTTACCTATTTAGGGCGACAATTACAGTTGCACATTCTTGGACAACCCGTCCATTCCTAAGATCAATTACAAGTACTAATGGGGATCATAATCAAATTACTTTCCAGGGTTTCGTCCCCAATCATTGTCTTATAAGGTATATATGTATGTATAATAATACATGGTACACACACACCCACCCCAAGGGTGAGGTAATTACCAAGGGTTCTTTAATCCCTCCATTGCTATTCCCAAGACATGCACAAATAGACGCAAAACAAGAGAACGAATGGCACCAATATCAAAGAAAACCAAAACTAGAGACTAAGAAATTGGAACCGTACTGTCGACCATCACATCACTAATTTGAGTATCTGAACTTCCTAAAATTATGATGCGAATTCAAACTAGAGCCTCTTCCTTTCCTTCTGCTAGCACCGCCATGTCTTAGGTTCACTAGCCGATACTGCTGTAGAGGAAACTGATGAGATTGAAACAGAAGAAGTTGCTGAGGTAGAGATGAAGATTGAAGTTGAGGCTGACGGCTTGCACCCTCTCCGGTCTGAGATCCTTATCAAGCTTTTCTTACTGGACAGCTCTTCCCGATGCATCCCGGTTGCTATAGAAATGACAAGAATTACTTCGCCTGTTGTTGGATAAACTGCTACTTCCGTTGCTGCACTACCATGCCAATTCTTTACCTAGACTTGACAATTGCTATCTCTCCTGTTGCTCCGCTAAGATCCTCTTGATATCCTTGCTTGATTTTTGTAATAGTGAACGTGATCTGCGCCCACCAATGAAGTTGACAACTATAACCTACTAGAATTTTGAAGTTGCAAAACCACCTGTTGCCGTTGAATGAATACCTTAAGCCCTTCCTAGAACTTGACATACCTTTTACGTCCAAAAGCTACAGCAAATGGAGCGAACTGGCCAACTCACTAAACTGTACCTTGTATTCCTAAACCGTCTCATTGCCCTACTCCAACTAGTAGAATCCGACGGTCCCTTGTTCTCTACATTCTAGTGAAAATAACATTCTCGAAATAATTTCTAGAATCTTTCCCCACTGATATTCCTACCTTTCTTCAGACGCTTCACTTGTTTCACCAAGTGTTAGCACTACCTGTCGTCTTATAAATTACAAACTCTACTTGATACACTACTGATGCTCCAAGGATATCCAAATGCTTCACTACTGAGTCTAACCAGTTTTCAGCCACCTACGAACCCTTATTTCTCATCGAAAGCCAGGGTAAACACATGCTTAAGCTCTTCAAGGCACTCATACTCATGACTTGCTTTGGAAATTTTGGGCCTAACCCTCACTGCCATTTGTCAAAAGTGACAAATGATGCCTTATCATACATTCCTCTATCGGGGAACTAATGTCAGCCATAGCTGGATGACGTTTAAGTGCTATTCTCTCTCAACTCAAAGACAAAATTGGACTGTCAAAGGGTTTTCATTGTCGTCCCTATGTGTGCACAATTCTCAATGTTCATAACCTTGAACTCTAATACCATTCTATCACACCCCGGAGTACGGGAGATGACTTGGCGGGTTAATTAGGTTAGTTAAGAAGAAATTTGAATAAAAATATAAGTTTAAGAATTTAATTAATTATGAAATACGTGATAATTTAAAACCCTTTTTAAACAAACATTATAATAGATTAGCAAATAAAATAGAAATGAAATGAAATAAAACATTAAAGAGGGCAAGGAGGGTACGTGTTGGGTCCCACCAGCCCACAACGTGTGCACACACATAGTATCGATAATAAATTATTACATTCACAGTCCAATCATAAGAAATAAAATTTAATATAATACATGCCTTAAATTACTACAGTTACTAACTTATTCAAGATCCTCTATTGCTCACGAGTCTAGGCAGTAGACTCTCATCGGTCCTAAGCTGGGTTTCACCTAAGGGGGGGAAAGGATTGAAAACAAGTAAAAGTGAGCAAAGGCTTAGTAGGACTAAGGTTTAAAAATAGGTAATTAATTTAAATACAAAATTTACCTTTTTAAGAAATAAATTGAACAAAGTTTAATAAATAAATAAATAAATAAATAAATAAGTAAATAAATACCTAATTAATTGAATAAAAGAATAAATAAATGAATAAATTTATTTAAACAAGACTTATTGAAATGTTCGTCCAGAAAGTACTTTTATATTCTTTTCCGGGTAAACCATGATAATCACCACCGAAGTGGTCCAGTTGGGTTTCGGGACTTGCCCCAAATGTCACACGCTACACGACGCGATCTTTGATTATGGCATCATGTCCTCATGTATATTTATTATTATTTAAATCCCATGTTATAGAGTATTTTCAATTACATTTATTATTCGATTTATTATAATCATACAATTCTTGATAAGTAATGAAAATTTTTAAAGAGTTTATCTAAACCATTCCTTGATATTCATTTTAAAAGAAGTCATTTCAGAAGAGATTACTTTGAAGGAAATATATTGTGGCCAATAGCCAATTCTCTTAAAAACATTCAAAACATTATGTCATTTATTGAAAACATTTTGGAAGAATTCCTTTAAAGTCAAAATCATTAAAACCTAACTGCCAAAGAAAGGGATAAAAGTCCTACCTCGATATTCATGTCGGTGTCTCACACTGAAATCCTAGTCCGCTATACGTTAGCTCCGCGGAACCTCGGACAACCTTAAATATATAAACCGAGTCTATTAGTGTTTAGCTTAAAACATCCTATGTCATTAAATTGTCTCATAGTGTCCTAGTGTGCCATTTGAGTTTATAAAATCATATTATATCGTCAAAATCCAAATCAAGGTTCAAAATGGTAAAAACGGGTGAAAAATCACAAAATTCTACTATGCTGGTCAGCTTACCGGACGTCCTGGTTTGCTGGCTAAACTGTGTAGCTCGGCCTGTCGAAAAACCAGGTCTAGTCAGCCGAACTTTTCTAGGTTTGGCTTGCCGATGGTAGGAATATGGCCTACCGAACATAAAGTTTGGCCTGTCGAATTGGAAAAATTCTAAAATTTTCCAGCATGGGTTCTCGGCCTTCTAAGCCCAAATCTTTATTCTAACCTGTTTTTATCAGTTCTCAAGCATGGGAATCATATCCAAATGATAGAAAAACATCATAAAACTCTTTTGAACCAATTTAAACAAGATTTGTGCAAAAATTTTGAATTAATCCAAAAATAGAGAAAAATGGAGGAAAATAGAAAATCTCGACTCAAACCCGTTTTTTATCAAACAAAGCTTAAATTCTAATTGCTCTGAGTTTCTCTAACTTAGATTAATAGTTTTCTAAACTTAGAAAAGCTTAAATTTCAAAATGCAAGAAAAATTGAAAAATTGAGAAAGTTTTAAAAATTTAAAAACTAACCTTGGATTAAGCTTTCAATCGTGTTTGTAGTTGCTTAATCATGCTCTCGAGCTTCCAATCCATAGAAAACTGAAGCTTGGGCTTGTTTTTGATTCAAAAATTTGAGAAGAAAATGAGGGAGGAAGAGAGGCAGAGAGAGAGAAGAAAGAGGCGAGCAAGGGAGAGAGTGAGAGAGTAGCGAGAGTGAGTGAGAAAAGAAAGGGGAGAGAAATAAATAAAGGGGGAGAAAAAGTCAGTTAGTTGCACGGAAACCGTGTACAGTAGCACACTGATTTCAAATATAACATATTCAGTATTTGCCGGATTGTTTTTGTTTCAAAAATTAAAATTACAATTTAAAATGATTAAAGGTAATTTAAAATCATTAAAATATTAAAAATGACATTAATTGGGAAATTCCACAAATTGTTAAATTTAAGTTTTAAAATATTTATTATGGCACACTAATCCAACATTTTACAAACCAATCAAATGAAGTTTAAAACATTGGGGTGTTACAGAAGAATTACACCAAACAATACAAAGAAGAATTACACCAAACAATCTTACAATACTCAAAATCAAAAAGAAGTAACAGGTTTCTCCATCTTGAAAAGCTTAAAAAAGAAATAAAAAAGTGAATCTCATAATTATTTAGTAGAAACAAATTAAAATATAAAATTTACTTTAATAATACAAACAAATTAAAATAAAAAATTACTCCAACAATACATATTATAACATATTATAATTTCTCTAGGATATAATGTAGTAAATTTTAACAGAAGTGTCATATGCATGGCACAAAAGTTGCTATATAGTATATAATTTAATAAGTTCATTTTAAAAAAAACTTTTTAAGCAATAAATTTCTCTCACTGTTTTTTAAGTTTAATGCCGCAATAAATCTGATCTTAAGAAGAGCAACCATTTTATCTATTATTATGACGTCACCGGGCGCAAAAAATGGGACAAAAACCGAAAAATGCCTGCTTATGGCGTGAGGAAAGCACATGAAAAAGGTGAGAAAACGAAAAGAAAAAATGAATTAAAAAAAAAATTTAAAGCTGTGCGTTTTGGACCACCAAAAAATAACAGGGACTTCTATGCACTCTTTTAATATCATCGTATTAAGGTGATATTTACGAGCGATTGAGCAAATTCTTCCACAAAATAATTTGACAAACTGATCCTTGCCCCTAGCGAAAGGGAAGTTTACTCTACCTTACTAAATTTTTGAACAAAAAATCAATTTTTGTGAAAGAAAATATTATGACGTAATGGTTTGAACTGTAATCCGAACCTATTAAAATATTTTACTTTGATTCTTAATTTATTATTTTGTTTTATTTTGATAGCTGCATCAACAAATTATTACTTGAAAATATTAATGATGATACACAATACAAATTAAGCATATAAATACTACTTCATGTGTGCCGTAAGCCAGATACTCTGCTTTCGTTATATATATTGTAACTCTAATGAAATTTATAGATTAACTCTTGAGTTCAAAGGAACTAAGCTTTTAAAACGAGATAACTACACGACAAAAAAAAATTATATAAGCACAGTATCCGGTCGAAAACGACGAAAAACTATAATAATTTATAATAATTTCATAATATTTGTCATAAAACTCGGTAGTGACGTTTTAGTCAGCACCATAAGAAGCCAAAAAAAAAAAAAAAATGCAAGCAAAATGATACATCTATACACAACAAAACAGAGAATTTATAATTTGTAAAGAAAAAAACAAATAGATAACTAGGAGACACAAAAAAGATGTTTAAGAAGAACTCCATTGCAACATTATGGTTCCTCTAATTAAGGTTCAAATTATATACCTAAATCCAACAATTGCAGAATCTTTTTTTTATTAAAAAAAAAGAAGAAAAAGAAAAAAGAAGAGGAAAATTCAACAATATTGGCAGAATGACCCAAGGCCCAAGCTCTTATTGAGGTCAAACAATGGTGCAAAAACTCACTGCAATCTACATGGTCCAAAACTCCACCTCTCTTTGCTTCAATTCCGAACTGCAAACAAGATTTAAGAGATCATAACTAATCAATTAGCCAACTCAACGCTGTTGACTTGAGCTTGGTTATGGATGCAAGACCATTAACAGAAAACAAACATCATAAACACTTCACATATTAATTATGTATATGGTAATGTTTTATGTATACATATGGGTGGAGCTAGAGAAATAAGCGAGGAGAGATATAGAAACGCATTTACCCTACTTTGTCTCTTTTGCAATGTAGTTCGTAAAACCCAAACATTTGTAGAGATTATCCAGCACTGTGTAAATAACTTTTCTATAGACGTTCAAAAAACAAATTAATTTGAAGAGAATGTATAATTAATCAAGAGAAAATTAAACAAGTGGCTTATATTTTACCACTTTTTTAAAAAAATGACTAAACTTTTCAAAAACTAGGAAAATGATTGAACTTTTTAAAAATTAAAGAAACGCCCCTTTTTTCCCGTAATATATCATTGATAAACACCAATATAACATCGATGTACATCATTGATTAACATTAATAAAAAACTTATTAAGTATAATTTATCACTAATAAATTAGTTTTTCTTTGATTTAGTAATGATTTATCATAAAAAACCTTAAATAAACCACTAAACTAATCAACGAGAGACTACAAATCAATACAATATTGATGTAGTACAGTTAGTCAATAATATATTGATTAATATCACAACATCATCATTGAGTAGTTCAGTTTATAGTTAATATAAAAAAAAAAAACCATTTTCTTAATTTTTATAAACTTATATTATTTATTTGAAAACAGCTTAATAAAGGTCATTGACCTTCAAATCCTATTAATTAATTGGCAATCAAATATTTGTGTATCCGCATTAAAGTGTTTAAACTTTATAATTTACATAAAATAGCTACAGTACAAGCGAGACTATATATATAATTCTAAATGGACTAATCATAATATTGATGAATAAGCATGATGTAAAACTAATTGTAAATCCTTCAATTAGTGTACCAAAGCTGGAGTTTGTAAACAAATTATCCATATATACTATCAACTGTCACGCCTCGGAGTATGAGAGGTGACGTGGTAGATTAATTAAATTAATTAAGTGGGAATTTAGTTAAAAATTAGGTCTTTGGAATTAAATTTATAAATAAAAATGTGATAATTTTAAAATCTTTTGTGATGAGCAATCATAATATTTAAACAAATAAAGAGAACAAATAAAACAATTTAATATAGGGTGAAGTGAGTATGGGTCTCACTGGCCTACATATTGTGCACACACATAGTATTGACAATATTACAATACAACCACAGTCCAAAGAAAAGAGAGTTAAGAATTTACATGCTTTGAATTATTGTAATACAACCTACCCAAAATCCTCTATTGGTCGTAGGTCCGGTCAACGGACTCTTCTTCGATCCTAAGCTGATATCCACCTATGGGGTAAGATTTTAAAAAAAGTAAAATGTGAGCGAAAGGCTCAGTAGGACTATATTTTAAAAAAATAAACAGATAAATAGTTTAATAGAACATTTCTTAATAAATAGAATAAAATTAAATAAGTACTTCCGTTTATCAAAAGTGTATTAGAAACAGTTCATTAAGAGTATCTTTTTATTATTTCAAGCAAATCATGATATTCACCACCGAAGTGGCCCAGTTGGGTTTCGGGACCTACCCCCAAGATCATTCACTACACGACCCGATCTCTGATATGGCATCATGCCCGTATATCTTTTTATAATTAAAATCTTTATTTACCAAATATAATCATTAACATTTATTATGAGGTTTATTACAAAAACACCTCAATCTACTGTTTAAGAAAACAGTTAACAAGAAATCCTTTTTCAACCAATCATTAAAAAAAAATATTTTATTAAAAATCACTTTGAGGCCAAAACATTTAAAATTGGCTACCAAAGAAGGGGTAGAAGTCCTACCTCATTACTCGTGCCGGTGTCCCACACCGTAATCCCGGTCCGCTATACGTTAGCTCCACAGATCGATGCACAACCTTAAATGAAACTAGGTCTATTAGTATCTAACCCAAGATATCCTAGGTTATTAAATCACCTCATGATGTCTTAGTGTGCCATTTAGGTTTATAAAATCATTTTATAAAGTCAAAATTTCAATCAGGGTTCAAAACAGTGAAAACGGGTGAAAAATCATAAAATTTTACCATATCCGGTTCGCCTGTCGGTTGCCCTGGTTTGGCCAGCCGAATTGTGCAGTTTGGCCTATCGAAGGTCCAAGTCTGGTCGGTTGGAGTTTCTCAGGTTTGGCCTATCGGTCGGATGAATCTGGCCTGCCGAACATATAAATCCGGCCTGCCGAACATGAAGTTCGGCCTGCCAATCTAGAAAAATTCTAGAATTTTTCAGGCACGGGTCTTCGCCTCCCCAAACCCAAATCTTCAATTTCAACCTGTTTTCTCAATTCTCAGGCATGGGTAATGATCATAAACAATAGAAAATCATAGTAGAATACTTTTCAATGCATTAAAACAAGTTTTAAACAAGATTTTTAAATAAACCCAAAAATTAGAAAAATTAGAGAAAAATGAAAAACCTTGATTTAAATATGTTTTTGATGAAACAAAATTTGTATTCTAGCTAATCTAAGTTCATCTAACCTAGATTGAAGGTTTTCTAAGCTTAGAAATGCTTAGATTTCAAAATGGAAGAAAATTTGAGAAATTGAAAAGTTTAGAAAATTTGAAACTAACCTTGAATTGAAGCTTTGATTCGAGTTTGTGGTTGCTCAATCGCGTTCCCGAGCCTCCAATCCACTAACCCGAAGCTTGAAATCAAATTTTGATTCAAAATTTTAGAGAGAGAATGAGAGAGAGAGTGAGTGATCGAGAGAGAGAGAGAGGAGAGAGAGATGAGCGAGTGAGAAAGTGAGGAAGAGTGAGAGAGAGAGAGTGAGATTTATAAAGAGAAGGGAAGCAATTTTCAATACCACGTCTTGCACGTGGTTCTCCAAGGTGGGACGTGTTAGTCATTTGATAAATTGTTTTGTTTCAAAATTTAAATAACAATTAAAAATAATCAAGAATAATTAAAAATCACTAAAATAATAAAAAATATCATAAATTTAGAAATTTCACATAATGATCAAACCAAGTTTAAAATATTAATTGTGGCACACTAATTCACAATTTAACACACTAATAACACTTAATTAATTTCGGGGTGTTACAACTCTCCACCCCTAAAAGAAATTTCATCCTCGAAATTTACAATTTGATTCAAAAATAAAACAAATGAAGATACAACTCCCGCATACTCGATTCTAATTCCCAAGTGGCTTCATTAACCTCGTGATGCTGCCACACGACCTTAACTAACGAGATCTCACGACGACGCAAGCTGATCACTTTACGATCGGTGATCTGGATCGGCACTTCTTCATACATCGTGTCTTCCTGAATCTGTACGTCCAGGAATGAAATAATCTTATCTTGCTCAAGTGGACACTTCCGAAGCATCGACACATGAAATACGTCTTGAACATGCGAAAGTTCTAAAGGAAGGTTGAGTCGATAAGCAACCACACCAACACGTCGAGTAATCTCGAACGGTCCAACATACGTTGACGTGAGTTTTCCTTTCACTCCGAATCGCGAAATGCCTTTGCGAGGCGATACCTTTAACAGTACAAAGTCTCCAACCTCAAATTTCAAAGGTTGACGTCTCTTATCTGCGTAACTCTTCTGCCAACTTTGAGCTGCTTTCAGTCGATCCTGAATCACAACAATCTTCTCGTTGCTATCACAAATCTCATCCGGTCCAAGAATAACTCTATCTTTCGGTTCGGCCCAACACACTGGCGATCGACACGGTCGTCCATATAATGCTTCAAACGGTGCCATACCAATACTCGATTGATAGCTATTATTCTATGCGAACTCCACCAGATGCAAGTATTTCTTCCAGTTCCCATCGAAGTCCAATGCGCATGCACGTAACATGTCTTCGAGGATCTGGATAACTCGCTCAGATTGCCCATCAGTCTGAGGATGAAACGCCGTGCTGAAGTTCAAATCTATGCCCATGGCCTCCTGGAAGCTCCTCCAATACTTGGCATTGAACCTAGTATCCCATGCAATCGCACTGTGTTTTGCATATATAACTCTCCAAAAATCCTCCTCGAACACATCGATCTAAACAGAATGAAATAAGTTGACTTCATCAATCTGTCGACCACGACCCAAATCACATCGTGCCGCTGCTCCATCCTCGGCAATCCGGTAAGAAAATCTACTGTCACGTGTTCCCATTTCCATCTTGGAATAGAAGTGGTTGAAGCTCACCTGTTGGCTTCTGATGCTCGGCTTTCACTTGAAGACAAGTCATACACTTGGCCACATATTCTCGAATATCTTTCTTCATACCTCTCCACCAATAGTGCCTCTTCAAGTCACGAAACATCTTTGTATTCCCCGGATGAATGGTGAACTGAGATTTATGAGCTTTGTTCATGACGGCTTCTGCAATTGCTAGAACTGCAAGATGCTCTCTGAAGTACAATGATCCATCCGCATGTATCCTCCATTCTTCGAACTGCTCTTGGTTCTGAATTCGCGTCCAGATTCCCTGAAGATGCTGGTCCTGCCACTGATTCTGCTTCACTATCTAAATAAGAGCTGGGGTCGTCTCCATGTGATACACCGAAATGCGTTCGTAGTCTTCATGATACTGTAGCTCAAACTCACTTACTTTCGCATCCCTTTTCCAACCTTCAAGAGCCAAACAAGCAAGAATTCCTGAAGATTTTTGAATGAGCGCATCTACAACGACGTTAGCTTTCTCGGGATGATACTGCAGCGCGAAATCGTAATCCTCCATGTATTCTATCCATCTCCGCTGCCTTAAATTCAAATCCCTCTGAGTAAACAAATACTTTAAGCTTTTGTGGTCGGAGAAAACCTAAAATGTTGCCTCGAACAAATAACATCTCCAGATCTTCAACGCATGAATCACTGCTGCGAGCTCCAAATCATGAGTAGGGTAATTTGCTCATGAGGTCGTAACTGTCTCGATCCATATGCTACCACACGTCCACGTTGCATCAACACGCATCCAAGTCCATGTCCTGAAGCATCCGTATAAACCTCGTACGACTCGTCACTATTGGGAATGATCAACACTGGTGTTGAGGTCAGCCGATTCTTCAATTCCTGAAAAGCGAGCTCACATTCTTCGTTCCACTTGAACCTGACATTCTTCCTAATCAATCTTGTCAACGGTGCTGATACCTTCGAGAAGTCCTTCACAAATTTTCTGTAGTATCCTGCAAGTCCTAAGAAACTACGAATCTCATTCCTCGGTCGTTCCCAATCCACTATGGCTTCTATCTTTGACGGATCCATTGAGATACCATGCTCGTGTTGGGTTTGGTGTCCTAAAAGCTATGACATTGTACATATTGTTTATAAATAAATAAAGTGAAATTTATTATTATTTTGGTTGATTATATGTGTTATGAATACATTTATAAACATCGAGAAAATTTCATGATTATTTATGTAACTATAAATTTAGCATATAAGTGTTATATGCTTAGGGATAAAATCTATAGATAATAATCTAAATAGTCTGTAATAATTAATTAAAGTTTGAGATCTTTAATTAAATATTACAAGTACGGTCCAATCTCATTTAGAATGAAATAGTCATTATCCAGACTAGTAATGTAGAGACATTGGATTTGAGGTACTTTATATAATGAGATTATATAGGACTGGACTAGATAAATTATGAATTTCTAATAATCATCCATTACAAATAGAGTATTCAAATTTATCACTATGATGATCATATATTTGACAGTCTTAATCTTGAGTATTTATTAGACTCCTATTTATGACATTATGTTTTTTGACTTGCATAGTAAGATTTGTGTAAGCACAGATCATAACTTAGCATCTTGGAAATATAATGTAATAAGTGGCTGGGAATAATATTATAGAGATATGGAATCCATTCCTTCCCTATGGAAGTTAGAAAAATAGTTCTCTTGAGTGATAATT
>CAMOHE010051347.1:0-17698 GCA_946598075.1 Artocarpus hirsutus
GGAAGCGGCAGGATAGATCGAGAGTAGAGCATCGCCATGCACATGGTGCGTTTTGGAGCTGATGAGCTAAGAACGACGATACCACTCGCCTCCACATCAATGAACGAATTCTTCTTTTTTTTTTTTTTTTTTTCAGTATTAAGTTTCGGTAGCGAGTGTCAGTGTATCACTTTCGGTTTTCAATTTTCCAGGGTAATAAAACCATTGCGTTCTACATTCCACTTTTCTTTCTTAAAAGTTAATAGTGAAATAAAAGCTAAAATTTTCTTTAAAATATTACCAAAGTTCTTTGCTGGTGTTTGTAAGATCAAACTCTATGTTCATTCGAGTACCATGCCGATCAAGTTTACAAGGAAAGAAATAAAAATAATAATAACAAAAAAAAAATTAAAACTTGTTTGAAAGATCAAGAAAAATAACAAATTTTTAAAATTTTTTAAAGTAATTAATAAGTTTTAAAAATGTTTATAATAAATAATAATTTATTTATTATAAATAAAAGATAAATAAATTTTTTACACATTAAATTTATGTATCGTGTAAATAATAATTATTACATTGTAAATAGGAATGCAAGAACCATAAATTTACTATTTACAATAATTAGTTTTGAAAAAAATGTGTTCTTGACAACAACCTCCCAACAACACGTGTTGTTATTTCTTTGCTGAACCCATGCATCAATCAGGACATTTTTAAAAATAATTTTTCTAAAAAATTTTATTTGATCAATGATTTTTTTTTAAACATAAAAAAAACTAACTTTTTAAGCATTAAAACAGTTTCAGTTTTTTTTATTTCTACTCTGGTTATGTTTCTCTCTTTGATATAGCCTTTTTTTTCTTTTCTTAAAAAAAAACTGAGGCAGCTTCGATGCTAAGAAAAAACTTTTTTTAATGCAAAAAAAAAAAAAAATCATTTACTCAATTTTAAATTTTTTTTAACCCTTTTTTCAAATTTTGCCATCAAGATTAGATTGTCAAAATGGGAACCAAAAACTTTAAGTGGCTGTTTTTCTAATGAGATCAACTAAGCCATAGCATTCCACAGTGAATAACGGATTCTTTCAAACCCACGGCGAATTAACAAGCGCTAGTCTCACTCATCAAACGAAAAATTAGGATGTAAAATTGATTCCTATCAATACTATAGCAAGGCAACATATGCTAATTTCAGAAAGTCCACTAGATTTAAATCGTTGCACTTGCACAAACTTAAGTTCATTGTAATGATAAGAAAAATAAACCTGCAAAAACTAAATCAACATGATAATTGCCAGAAGCCTCGTAAAAATCCTAGTCTGTCTGAATTATTCAATCCGAATTATTCAATCTTAAAACAGCAGAAGGGTCGATTGATAGACTGTTGATCACTATAAGCTCTAAAGACATCGACATAAAAACTGTCTGAATTCGGTTAATCACCACCTCACCATAAAGATAAGTTGTAACTCAATTCAGACAAACACCACGAGTCTACCGATCCATTGATTAGAGGGAAGAAGGCAAGATGTACCAACTAGACGAGTGTCATTGATACCATTTTACCTTGGGCTCGAGTCGGGAGATCCGTCTCCATAAGAAACTAGACCCCTCCTCCCACCCAAGCTCCCAGATGACGACCTAGACCTAGGCCTAGACCTTGACCTTGACAGAGACCTGCTTTTGCCTTTCTGCCTGGGAGATTGGGAATCCAAAGAGGACCTCGATTCTGATGGGCTCCTACCCCTGGAAAAAGACTTCCACCTCTCGTCCTGTGGAGAGCCACGAGATCTGGAAACCTCTACAGGGGATCGGCTGCGACTGCCAATGGGACTGCGGCTTTGGCTACGAATCGGACTGTGGCTTCGGCTGCGAATGGGACTACGGCTGCGAATGGGACTTCGGCTGCGGCTATAACGACGGCTGCGGTAGCGTGGGCTATGGGATACAGAGGGAGTCCTACTTCTTCTGCTTCTGTATCTGCCAAAATTTACATGACGTTAATATGATAACAAAGCCAAATGGAACAGTGCATGAACGACGGGCATCACCACCAAAAACTACGAAACCTAAGCAGAAAGATAGCATACACACACACACACATTCTTTTTAGGGGGGGCTAAATAAAGCCCGTTCTGAAAGGTAGTGTATGTTACTAGGAAAAGTCTATGCAAAGTAAATTTTGCAGACCACAAACCTCAAAGGCGTGCGACCTCTTGGCGGGCTCCTATAACGCCTCAGGGAGTACCTTCTGTAGCTTGAGTATCTGGGAAAAACAAACATGTAAAGTTCGTAAATTGGCGTGTGCAAAGGAAAAGAAGAATAAAGAATCACGTAAAAAAAAATTTTGACACAGTATAAGAATTTAATTTATAGCAGTTGTTGCAGCTTACCTGTCACGCTCACTTCGGCCACCAAACCGGTAAGACCTAACAGGAGAAGGAGAAGGGGTTCTGTATCTTCGTGCATAAGAGTAACGCTGACTGAAACCTCGCCCCCTTCTAATGCGCTTGGGTGAGCCATCTGGGGAAACACTTCTGGATAAGCTCCTCCCACGATCAGACGGCGGCGACCTCACCCTTCGTACTGGACTGGGACTTCTTGAATAGCTGCGACGACTGTTCCTACTCAGTTCCCTTTTTGGACTTCTGCTAATGCTTCGCCTTGGAGGGTCCTTACTCGAGATCCTGCTACCACTTCTTCGAGGAAATCTGACAGGACTTGTGCTTCTACTTCTTGGAGCTCTAACAGGACTTCTACTAATTGGTTTATGTAATGGTTTTCTCGGGCTCCTGCTGAAGGTTCCTCTTGGGCTCCTGGTAGGGCTTCTTCTTGAACTCCTGAACGGGCTTCTTATTGGGCTTCTGCTTGGGCTTCTTCTTGAACTCCTGATGGGGCTCCTTATTGGCCTCCTGCTGGGGCTTCTTGGACTCCTGCTTCTACTAATGCTTCTCTGAACATGCAGCCTTACCGGACTCGTGCTGATACTTCTGCCCCTCCAGCCCCTCTCTGGACTTCTGCTTACACCACTGGCTGGGCTCCGACTGCTGTCAGCCCTGATGGGACTTCTGTTGATACTCCTGCTTCTTTGAGGAACAGGAGGACTTTTACTAAGACTGGGGCTCCTGCTTATCCTCCTCTTCAGACTCACACTCGGGCTCTTGCTCAAACTCCTCCTGGGACTAATACTCATACTCTTACTCGTGGTCCTCTTAGGACTCAAGCTTCGGCTCCTGCTCATCAACTTTTAATAAAATACTGGATCTGGAAGAACTACCAAGCATAAAGAATGAGGTGTGACAATAATTGAAAGTAGACCTAGATTTGCCAGGGTGATCGTCAACTATGTCAGGCTGTCTATCTGCAATTCTGTCAGATTTAGAGTCTGCCTGAATTCCGTTGCTTTGCTGCTCCCCGTTCTCTCTGACAGATCTAGCATCCTCTTTATCAAGTGTGTCCGCTTCCTCTCTCCTTTTATGGTGAGCTGAAGCAGCAGTCATCTCTCCATTCAGAGGGTCACCAACTACTGCAGATATCAGAAAGAAGAAAAGAGTTAAAAGCAGAAAATAAATAGGTGAAACTTCAGTGTTGTTCGGAGATTAATTACTAACTACATAGATATATTTCTATAAGGAACACCTAATCAATTAACAAAACACAGCTATTAGATTCGCCACATCAGTTCTTTACAATCCACCATAACATAAGCATGGGAAAATGAAACAAGTGCTTTAGGCGGTACCAGATTTCACTGAAGGCTCCTTTTTATGGTTCTGAATCTTCTCTTTGACATCAAGACCATCACCTTCAGAAGTATCTTTGGCTTCATTCTCACTCTTGGTGTCCGTGGAACTCTCTGAAGCCCTGAAAAGTTGAATGTGCCAAATTGTCAGACTCACTATCAAGCAGATATCAGCAGGCAGAAGAATGAATCTAGAATGCAAACAAATGTTTGTTAAGGTTCATTATTAAACGACCTACTAATTTATGATTAAAATTTTAAAAATAGAAAAGACAAGAACCTAAATTAATTTAGGCCTGTTTGCATTGAAGAGGCTTATTTATGCACACGAGAACATAATTAAACTCATCAAACAAATTCATATACAGGAAAGAAGTGTGGTTAAGTAACAAAGTTTCTTCGGAAAGAATGAAAATATTTGTGCATACAACCTTCTTGATCTCCTCTTAGATCTCTTATCACGCCGCCTCCGCTTTCTATCACGCCGCTTATCCCTTCGTTTCCCTCGTTTGTATTTACCTCTTCTTGAAGATTTCTTCCTTCTCTTATGCCGATCATCACTTGAAGAACTAGTATAGGATGATGAGGACAAATATGAGTCAGAATCACTATCACTCTCTGACGATTCCAAGTCAGAATCAGAGGAGCTCTCTGAATCAGATGAATAGTGTCTTCTTCTCTTTCTTTTTTTATCTCTTGATGATTTCTTGTGCTTTCCTTTGCGTCTTGCTTCATGACTATTAGCATCAGAAGAAGCATCTTTTCCACTTCTCAACTTGTTTGCTCTCTTTTTGTCTGCGCATATGAACAATTAATTAACAAACTTTACCAACAAAACTCCCACAAGAATTAATATACTGAAGTTCAAAAACTAGGTTCATAGAGCAGCTCTATAACTCCTACCCTCATCATATTCACCACAGTTGATAATTTTCACAGTTACAGGTGGACTCCCATCTTCGTCACCCACATCTTCAATCTTTCTTAACACTTCACGTCCACGGACAAGCTTCCCAAAAACTACATGCTTTCTGTTAAAGAAGAAGTAATGACATTTATTACAGAGAAGACCTAGTTGATCAAACATGTTGAATAATCAATGAACTTCAAACGCATCAACTTGCATCAATAATCAGGCATTCAAATCGATTATCAACTTTAATTCAACTTTTACAAAGAAAAGGGGAAACACTTGCAGTTTGGTAGACAAACACACCTGTCAAGACTGTGATTAGCAGCAAAAGTAACAATGAAATGAGAACCTAGAGAGTCACGATCAGCAAGAGGCATGGATAGGAGGCCAGGTTCAACATGCTTTAGTCTAGGTGGCTCATCTGAAAAGATAACATTAACTTGTTAACAAGACTAATTGAAATTAGAAATTAAATAAATACATATAATGGCATCAAAAATACATTGAAGCAACAATATTTAAATGGATAATACATTTGAATACGACAAGGTTATGATTCTCAAACCACCATACGCACATATTGAACAATCCAAAACAAGATAAGACATCCCTTGATGCTTACAAGATTTTCACGTTTAAAATAAGTAATTCCATGTCATCTCTTAAAAGGCAAAGGCCAGATTAGGAGCATAAAGCTCCCAGCCACATTCTACGGACTACAGCAGGAATGTTTTGTACAACCAGCAGAAGTGCATTACTTTCATTAAGAATAAGCACATTTATTGCAACCACCAAGCATGCACCTATATAATCAGAATTCTAGTTTTTTATCATAATCTCATTAAACCAAGTAAAACCTCACATAACGAGCTGCAATAAAAACCTAAAACACAACATAACATCCATATATGTATAAACAAATGCTAGGATCAGCAGCCCCATTCTAATTTTCACAATATTAACATCATGAATTCTACATTAAACCAAATCACCATGACTAGCTCTAAGATTGGATAAAGTTCTTCAAGACAAATTTTCAATAGTCAGCGTTAAAGAACGCCTTACATTTTTCCTTGCAGATAACTTTACCTATTTAATATGTAACCATCCGAAGATCCAAAAGTTAGAACTTGCAAAAATTGAAAAGGCTGACGATCCTAAACATGTGCGCATACAAGCACAATCAAAAGCATGCAAAAATGTGAAACACACTAGCTGGGAAACAAAGAAATTAAGAAAGGAAAAGAAGCTTGCAATCAGACGGGAAAGGGGGTGAAGAAGACAGCTTCAAAAGAAGCGTTAAGATTCCCAGATATTTCCTATTTATTGGCAACTGGCATAAACTCAGATTACAATTAAGTACGCTGTCCATCTTTGCTAGTGAAAACAATAAGCTATTAAGATTAATAACAATGCAAATCCATCATAGGGGAGAGAAATAACTGCTCTTTGAAATTCACAATAGTTACACACCTGATTCATATATTACCCAGAAAGAAGGATCCCTAAAAAAGCATGGAAAGAGAGAAACATAAACACAGAGAGAGAGAGAGAGAGAGAGAGAGGGAAGGAAGAGAGTGAAAGTTAAAGCACTCTAACCTGGAAATTTTCCCCCATAAATGCTCTCCCCACCAGTACCTGTAGACGTGGAAAAAAAATAATACATAATTGCGTATGTATAATCAGGCAAGCTGAAATGCAAGCGTGGTATAATCATAACCGAGTGAAAGTGGACCAGCACTTTACCACCAGGACATCAAAACTCCAATGTTGATGCCAAGAAGGGATCATTGCCTAAATAATATTAATGACCATCTGGATTGTTTTGCAAACAAATGAAACCTACAGTTTCCATCTATATTGACCGGAACTACAGCCCAGAATATAATGAAAACCCAAAAAAAATAGTCATAGCAAAAACACACATACCATCTCGCCTGACAAAATCACCGCCCTGCAGGGAAAAAAAAATAAACAGCTATAAATGCCTTGAATTGATAACAGAAAAATATTGGTATGAAACTTGGTTCCGCATGGCAAAGCTTATAGAATTTTTTAGGACAGCTCAACAAAATACAACCTTAAAACTACATCACAAGAAAAGCAGTCGTGACCATCAGCCCTGTATCCTACAGCATAAAGAAGGGTAACTGGCTAAAAAGACAAACACAAACCACTTCTAAGACATGCTCAACCAGAAAACTAAGCACATAAGCACAAGCAAAACAATCCACAAAAAGAAAATAAAAATAAAAAATAAAATAAAAAATTTCTATTTACAAGAAGAAAATATACCTGTGCCATATAGCCTTTAATAATGCGATGAAAAAAAGACCCTTTGTAATGCAATGGCTTTCCGCTTCGAGGACCAATTCCTTTTTCTCCTGAATATAAAATAGAATAACAGTGTTATAAACCTAAACATTGCTTCAGTAGCAACATAATCTGAGAAATATGAAATGCCAACACCCTAAAAAAGTAAAACGAGTAATATGAAATGCCAACACCCTGAAAAAGTAAAACGGGAGTGAAAGTTCACAACAGAATTCAGAAGCACTTAGACACTCACTGTAAGGGAAAAAAAATTTCCAGAAAAATAAGCCATCTTCCATGAAAATCAAACATCAATTACGGTACATTAGCAAGACCCAAAAAGATAAAACAAAACGAAACGGAGAGACAAAAAGTATAACAGATGGACAAGGATGCACCTTTTTTATTTTTTATTTTTTTACCTGTACATAGTGCCCGAAAGTTTTCTGCAGTCTTGGGAGCAACATCAAAGAAAAGCTGTTGAATGGAACTAGAATTAATCAACAGAAAGGAGACATTGACATAATAAAAGCTACAGAAACAACAAAAAAAGACCATTGAATCTGCTAAAAGCAAATGGAAGTCGTGAGAAACATAAACACATAGTGTGAGATCAAGATTACCTCAAAAACCATCTTCTCAGCAGGATCGCCGTCAACAGACACGTCCATAAAAACCATTGAGTCCTTCCTCTTCGCCATTTCTTTTCCACAGTCCAGATAATAATAACTCAACCAAGCATAACAACTAACCTGATCACACAGTAAAATTGGATACATAAACGTCCCCCCTAACTCCCCTTTTTTGTCAAAGTAGGGAACTGATCTTCAACTAAAATTCATAGGGAAGGCCAAGCAACAACATAAAAAATCACTTACCAAGCCTTTCAACTTAATGATAGTGAGCTCAAGAAAAACATTGAACAACACAGACAAAAGATTCAAATAGCTAACAATCACCGCTTTAACTCAGTGCAACACGCTGCATACTTATTCTCATATTCTAAATTCTAGACAAGGGCCGAATTTCAAAACAAAAATTAGCCACATATAGGAAGGTAAGAAATGCATGTTTTCTGTCCCAAAGATGACGCACAAATATTAAAACTTAAATAACTTCGACTTCGAGAAAGGCTACGGTTACCCATAACACCCCGTTACTCTACTTCACAAACAGATGGCTATTAGAGCATTAAACACGCAAAAAGCATAGATTGCTTGAGAAACCCATATCAATAAAGGAAGACTCACCAATCAAGAAGGAATCACCAAGATACTCATCCAACTTTGAAAACAAGCATCAGCTACATAAACTGATATGCATCAACAACATTGACATAAAATAAAATAGTAAAGAAAAAATCAAGAACGCAAGCCCTTAAACCCTAGCTCAAAGTTCCACAAACCCTTAATAAAAACCCCTTGCATCTAAGACGACACCTAAAGCCCGTAAAGAAATTGGGAACGTTCATGATCGAATTCCCCAGCTCTTATAGCAAAAAAGGAATCAAACTAAACATAATCAACCAATTAATTGTCAGGAAATTGCGATTGGAACAATAAATTATTCACCAGGCTTTGATCGGAATCGTGAAATATTGCAAAATAATCCAAATGTTGAGAGCTTAAAAACAAGATATTATACCTATTAAGAGAAGAACAAGGATGAACAAAGCTAGAATTCACCTGAAAATGCAGAACCACAAAATATTGACGATGACGAAAAGAGACTCGAAGTCTGAAGAGAGTGAACTTGTGCGAGCCTTGTGGAAATGAAACCTAGCTTTATAAGGGGGACTGGTAAATTCCTTGGTTCCCAAAATTACAGGACAGTCCCTCGTCTTCTTGCTCATCCTCGAAATGACGACAATACCCCTCCATTTTTTTTTTTGGGTCCCCCTCTCTTTTTCCCTCTTGCATTTCCACATTCTTTGGAAATCTTTGGAATGGGATGATTAATCGCCTTTTTTTTTTTTTTGAAACACTGGGGTAAAATAATTTTTCTAAGCAAAGAAAAAAAAAATGATGGTAATTTTTTTATTGGTAAATATTTTATATTTAACGTTTGAAATAAATGAAAATAAATATCAGGAATTGTATTTGTAAGAAAAAATATTTAAAAACATGGGGAGAGAATTTTTTTCTTTTTCAATAAGTAAAAATAAAAACAAAACTAAGAGACAGTCTCTCTTTTTGGAACAGGAGGCAATAAATTAATGACTGAGTCTTTTTGTTTTTAATTTTAATTCTAACAAGCCCGTTTAAATTAAAAACTGAAAAAAAGACCATAGTTTCCTCAAAAAAAGAAACTGTCCAAAAAGACTTTTTCTATAATTTAAGACGAGTTTCTCAATCTGCAAAAATTACTACCAATAATCAGTGGGATTTCTTCATCAAATAGAGAGTGAAGACTCATTGAGAGTGCGATTTGTTAAACACTTTAAAAAACGATATATGTCACATGATATCATCAATTTTGTACCATAATTCGTTATTGTTCTTCAATATTTATTTGTGGTTATTGTTATTTGTTTTTGGCCATTGTATAGCGGTTAAACCATTAAAGAACGAAATGATGTAAGGGAATTATGTACTACAGAAACGACGTGGCGTTTTTCTTTGTCGAGACTCCATCTGTTTGATGTCATAGTATTGTCAATTAACGACATGGCGTTTCTGGTTTGGAATGTTAATCAAAAACGACATATTGCGTCTTTTTTAAGACCAACTGCGTGCACTGTCAATGCCATAGTGCTATTTAAAACGACACGTCGTTTCTAATTTCTTTCACATTTTGCCTAGTACACCATCAAAGACAAACGTAATGACTCCAGCAACCAAGACCAATTAAATCAATTAGCATGTGCATAAAATGCATGCAACTTTTATTACAATTTCAGGCCCGGCAATACAAACACAATACCCACCAACAGACATGGAGAGAGCAGAAATCTGTAAAAAGCTTCTTATTTTCTGAAACGTTCTTTCGGTATTAGCTCAAACCATCTCAATCTGACCAGCTACAAACTTGGTGGAGTTCTCCTTCTCTCCTTGACCCCAAATGGCGTACGCCTCCTCTCCGTGAGCCGCCTCGTCTCCGATCTCCATATCCTCGTCCGACATCCTCAGCGGCACGATATACCCCACGACGAGGCAGATCAAGCTCGTGACGACGATGTTTACTGCGATGACGAACGCTATCCCGTAAAGCTGTATTCCCACTTGCCTGAGCCCGGTCTTTCCTTGCCCCATCTGGAGACCATAGAACAGACCCATGTAGTCGTTGTAGACGCTGTAGAACAAGAAGCATAGCTTCGGCTCGGCGAAGAGCCCCGCGAGGATTCCCCCCAAGGTTCCAGCGACGGCGTGCGTGTGCAGCACGGCCATGGTGTCGTCCACTTTCTGGAGGAGCTTTGATTTCTTGTGGAGGACCATCATGGTGAACCAGGGGATTGATCCGGAGAGGATTCCCATTATGATTGCTGCCCATCCTTGGACGATTCCTACATGTTGGATGAAATTCCCTCATGAAGTTTTGGTCAAACAAATGAACATTGACGGAGCTAGAATCTTTTTTACCAAGTCACTATGAAAATATCTAAAGATAATATTTACAGAAAAAATACCAAAAAAAAAAAACTAGAGATTGTACCGGCGCAGCCAGCCATTTTTTTTAGTGTGGCACTGTTAAAAAAGGCTAGAGGTGATGTTTTATTCTACAGGGACTTAGATATATAATTTAAGAATAAGGTAGAGGTAATAATAAGACTATAACAACAAAATTTAATTGTTAGTTGAGAGCACAACTCTAAGTTTTTTTAAAAATTAGAGACATAGTTAAAATTATTTAAAAGTTTTATCAATAAAAATTATAATTTCAAATTTTGGGTGAGGATGGTTTTGCCACTGCAAACGAGAGTTATTTGCATGTCAAGAATTTTGTTTGATAATTTGAGGGTTTTTTCACGGTTTTACCGGCGGCTGGGGTGATGCAGACCAAGCCTGTGATCATGCCTTGGACTGCGCCAATGACAGAGGGTTTTCGAAAGAAAGCGATGTCGAGAAGCACCCAAGTGAGCAAGCTGGCAGCAGTGCAGACGTGAGTGTTCAAGATGGCCAAGGAAGCGTCCATGCTTACGACATAAGGGTCTCCTCCATTGAATCCTGTCCATCCCATCCACAGCATACCCGCCCCCGCCAGCATGAGAAGGATGTTGTTTGGAGGGAACCTTTCCCGATCCTTGTTCAGCCTCGGTCCAACCTGCGAAAGTGAATTGTGTTAACTAAATTTCTTTTGAGGAAGTTTGAGTTAGTGTCTTGGTTTGACAACTTGAATCAAGTATATATGTTATTCATACCCAATATGCTGCAGTGAAACCTGCAACGCCGGAAGACAAGTGGATCACATACCCGCCGGAGTAATCTATCAATCCTAGAAGGGAGAAATACCCCTTAGGAGACCAGACAGCAAAAGCTACAATCGTGTACGAAAAGGTTAGCCAAAGCGGAACGAACAACATCCATGCGTAGAAGTTCATCCTTCCCAACAACGCCCCGGCTACCAAAATCAAGGTGATAGCAGCGAACACAAACTGGAAATATACCATCGTGACGGCAGGAAATTTCCCGAGGAAAGCTATCTTGAAGTAAAATATCTGGTCCAGTGCAACATTTGGTTTCCCCCAAAAGCCAAACAGTTTCGCTCCGAATGACATCTGATAGGCCCAACCAACCCAACAAATGAGAACGCACGCGAAAGCATAGAGCACCATGAAAGCCGAATTGACCGCCCATTTCTTCTTCACCGCGCCTCCGTAGAGGATTAGCAGCCCCGGAATGCTTTGCATCCCGACGAGGGTTGCTGCCGTGAGCTGCCACGCATTGTCGGCTTTGTTCATCCATTCGGGGCTTGCGGCGTCTGGCAACAAGTTTGAAGGGAACGGAACAGTGGTGTTGTTGCTCATTTTGTTAGTTCTTTTCCCCCCAAATTTCAAAACACAGAAACTAATGTGTCTTTCACAAATTAGACGAGTTGTCAGATTGGTATTCAGTGACGATCTTGAGCGCCAACCATTTGCCTTTTATTTGAAGATTTGAGTTTCGCTTCTCACGATAAGCTGTCTCTTGGATTTGTTTATTCCTTGGCCGGCGTTGTTTAAACTACAAGTTTTTCTTGTCGTTATTATCTTCTTTTTACAATAAAAGTTTTGACTCTGAGAAGCTGTTACTGAGAAGGAATCTCTCGGCATTGTTATTTACTATGGTATCTTTTTTGGCATGGTTTGAGTCAGGATTGCTCTGTTGATTATGACATACCAAGACAACCTGTCACTGAGATGGTTTTTTTTTTTTCCTCTTTTTCTTTGCAATTGGTCTTTGAACTAAGCGTTGATAATTGATTTAACAATTTTTTTTTTCTTTGTTCTTAACTAACTTGGCTGCTATTTTGCTTATGAAATTTGGCGGTGGTTACAACCTCCAGTAACGGTATTACCAATGTTTTCAGATGCCAAGTTGTCGACTAATCAATACGTAAGGTGCCACAATATTGAACAGCTCTCTTATTAAATTATAACATGTAACTAAAAAATAACATAAAGTGTCCTTCCAAAAGAAAATAACATATATATGGTGCCTGTACAACATATAGAAGGCTTGCTCTCTTTTGAATTTTGGAGACAAATATAGAGAATTCAATAACTAATACGATAGTGTTTCGTCCAATAAAGAGCTCTAGAAGTGATTAATGTAAACAAGACTAACAATAACATAACATCCTTTATGGGAGAAAAAAAAGGTACCAACACTACATGCAAAGCATCACTATAACATCACGTGATTGAAATCAAACTTTATCTTAAAGAACTATTAATTAATTTTGCATAAAATACAACTCTCGATACAAACCATATACAATTTGGCATCATGCATTATTTATGCAAAATCCTTATTCCTAATCCGGGATCCAAGTCCCGTGTCCTTTATTCATATCCCTCCTATAATATCATCACATCAATTAAAATATCATGTCACTAAGAATATCGACTAAATATTTTAATTAACGTGATATAATATTTTTGGATGACATGAAGGAGGTCAAGAAAAAGGAATATATAAGTTAAATCCTCTAATATATGGAAAGTTGGTTGATAAAATATATCTTAAACATGAAGCATGGATCAAAGAAAAAAGGAAGGATGGAAAAGGTTTGGCTTACTCTATCGTTTAACATGACAACAGAAATTAACTGTTATGGGTTTGTTTGGGAAATCTGTTTGAACTTGAGGTTAGAACTTAAAACATTGTAGCATATAAGAGCTTTATACTGTAGCAAACTATTATAGTATATGAGAGCTTTTCACTGTAGCAGACTGAAATTTGTTTTTCTAACGTGCTTCTCAAACGAAGCATATTTCAAATCACAAACATCAGCACTTTTTTGCTAGTACAAGACAAGATTACTATGATAGGTGTCTATGTGGGAAATTGAATAAGTGGTTTGTTTTCATATTTTTATGGGTTATTTATATTATTTACCCCAAGACTTAGTTCTTATCCTACTTATGTCCCTCAACACTCAAAACGTAGCAATTTGTTCACCTGAAATTTTCTTCCATTACTAATGCACCAGCTAGAGAATGAGTCATTGGTCTTGACGACATTCATAATACTAAGGGAGGGTTTTCATAGCCATAGCACCAAGGACCAAAAGATCCAGGGGCTTTTTTAGACAAATTAGGGGTTTTTTTCTTTCTTTTTTTTTTTTTCCATTATGTTGGGGTTGATGCCCTATAAGTATAGATATTATACATATTGTTAATAAATTAAATAAAAAAATTAGAGGCTACAATGCAATTAGTGTTCGTGTGTCATGATCGTGCCAGTATGTTTATAACATGACATGATTAAACTAAACACGAATACGACATGGTTAATAAAAGTGCTTGAAATGCAAATACGAACACGACACGCCTATAACACGTGTAACATGGCACGACACGATTAAAAAAAACTTAATATTTAATTTTTTTACTATATAAAAACTTACTATTTAATTTTTTTACTATATAAATTTTATAATTTTTTTACTATATATTTATTTTTTAAATTTCGTTACTATATAAATTTTATAATTTTTTTACTATATAATTTTTTGTAAATTTCAACTAACAAAATTTAAAAAATAAAGCCAAAATAAATTAAAAGGCTTTAAATATTGGTGTAAAAAACATAATAATATTTAATTATTAAATGTTTTAAACTGCATTTTTCCTCCAATCTTTAAATTTTTAAAGAGTCCAAATTATTTTAAAACCATAAACGACTTCATTGGCAACACAAGATGAAGGTAAGAAACTGAGTCTTTATATAGAAAACTTAAGATAAACATTTTTGTTTCCTTCTTACGTTGACTTTGAAAGCTTGAAAGTTTCACAAACGCAAAACCATAACAAATAAATGAAAAGCTATTATTTTATACCAAACACTCAGTCAGCGTGGTGGTGGCAAGCGCAATAATACACCATCAGGTGTTATATTGTTTTGTAGGTATTATTCGTGCCACCCTATTTATGGTTTAATTAATATACGTACAGTCCAAACCCATTTATAGCGTGTCGTTTTCGTATTATGTCATCGTACTGGCTCTAGCTACAATATGTGTTCGTCATCGATTATTTTAGGTTATGATTTTATTAAGTTTTTGTGGAATAATGTTGTTTTATTTCTTTGGTGGATACTTCTTTGTTGTTTTCACTAAAAAATAAAGCTTTTAAAAATTTGTCGCACAAAATGCTTAAGTCATTGCAAATGTTTAAAAACATTCATGAAACACCTGTTATTTTAACAGGTATGATTTTTGTAAAAATCATATGAATAAAATATCACTTTAGTATTTTTACTAAGTCACCGTAGTAAATATTTTAAATCTACCTATCACTCACTTATATCAGCCTTGTCCCACTACATTAATGCTCAATTAAATAGCATCCTTATCATTTGGAGACATAGAATTAATTCACCTCAACTACCAGAAGACATCGATATGTTTTCTCAACCACTTTTTTAATGCTTTTTTCATCTTCTTCTACAACATACCCTATTTGTCCCCTCAATTATGTTGACATTATTGGCTAAAAGTCTCCCTAGGAGACATGATAACATTTTCTTTTAATGGTCATTTAATTCTATCCCGCTCCTCAATTAATTTGATGCCTATATATTCAACCATCACTACTATCTTCTCTAGTTTCTCATTCTCGACTTAGTAAGGACTCGGGGCTTGATGTCCCCTCACCGGAATACCCTCGGAATGTTTAGAGGGTGGCCAAGCACGCCCATTTAGGTTTCGATAAGTTGAGTAATACTTTATGTAATATGGATACCTAGGAATAATGATGAATGTGAATATTGTATATATGTATATGTATGAAACTTGGTAATGAATAACTATGGTATCCACGAAATATGATCATAATAAATCTCATAATCTGATATATGATGAAAACTAACTAACCATGCAGATTTCATGTGGTAAGAATAAAACCTTAAGGTGAGTAATGGTTTTCCCTACTGAGCATGTTGTCGCTCATTCCCTGATATGTTTATCTTTTCAGGACTCACTAAGTGTGAGGTGGCTACAAGAAAAATAGTTGGAGAAGCTATGTAGCTATATTACGTTGGGATTACTTTGAATGCAACGAATGATCTTTATGATAATGTAAGCATCGATTGTTATTTTCTGTGACTGTATTAAGATTTGTTGAGGGTTGAAATGATGATGATGACAGTTGTATATTATTAAAATCTAAGGTGCTACATTAAACTATGGTTCATTTATTTGTTTATGTCTTTATTTTAATTTAAGAGTTTTTATTTAAGTCCCGGGCAAATTACTTTGACGATTTGTATTTATTTTCTAATCTTTATTTTATTTAATAAAAACTGTTAACCCCCACTTAGGGGCGTTACAAAATTTTTGGTATCAGAGCCTAGGTCCGGTTAACCTAGGGAGTGTAGCACCACTTTAAAAAAAAAATTATTTTTGTGATAGTTTTGAAGTTGAATTTTCATTGTCATCATCAAAATGAACCTTCAAATTGATTTATACAGTCTAGAAGGAAAGTATTAATAATCATAAGGGAATGATTATTATATGGAATAGACTTATAAGTAAAATGCTTATACGAGATTCGTATGATATTAGGATCTATAAGCATTTCTTATTTATATAGAATGAGGAGAAATTCATGTCGATACGAGGATTTAGGAACCTTTTAATCTCGTAATAAGTAATAAGAAATATAAGGTTTGATTTGTTGATTTCAAAGTTTGGCATTGATATGCCAAATTCTTCATGATTGATTCAGATATAAGTAATGATTATGTGTGAATTCAATGGAGTACATAAGTGTCAATAACTTTTCTTGAAAGTTTTGTTTACTTGAAAAACATGAGATAAATTAGGAATCCATGGTATTGAATCTTAAGTGAGATAAATGTTAGATTTTTGGTCTGTTGAGACTGTGTAAAGGCAAAGAATGTATAAATTTTAAGGTTGGAATATTTTGCTACGTACATTATGCTTAAGTAGTAACATCAAAAGTCTCTGCTCATTGATATAGGCTATGTTGGAAGACATAAATCATATTGATTTTAAGGTTGGTCACATTTTAAACCCTTGGTAGTAATGACGATAAGTCAATTGATAGATGTTAAGTATTAAGGATAACATATGAGTGAATGTATTGTTCAATAAGGCTTTGATTTAAACAAATTATTTGAGTTACTAGATGATTATGTTGTTATGGAATGATTTAAATGCCATTTTGGAAGATCCCTGATTGTCGTAAAATTAGACTTGTTCATAGTTATTTTTATTTTTAGTGGACTTTGAAATGGATATAAGATCTGTATAAATTAGTTTTAATTTTATGTTTGTTATTTAACTCGTTCTAAATATGTGAAGGCCCAAAACAACCTGATCCATTTCAACTTCGAACATATGGGCCTAGTCTAAATCCTGAATCAATTTGACTCACACTATCTCTTCCACGTGGCCTCTATATGTGTCATCTATAGTGGTTTAATCATTGTTTACATATACGTCTACTGTGCATGGGAGCTTATTTCTCTGAGCTTATACACTCTCTCTTAATTTGTTACTCTCTCTCCAGATCGTAAATCTTCTTTCTCTTTAGAGCTTCTTATTCGTCTAAAAGAAGAAGGAATTCTAGGGTTCTGCAATTTACTGTCTCAATTTTTCCTTTCTATTTACTCTTCTTTCATCTTATCATGGACCCAAAGTACCAACACCTGAGAAAATATTTTCCATCACTCTCCCAAAAGATTCTCAGAAAGAAATACAAAGCCAGAATCACTCGGTTATGGGTTCTTATGCGTTTTGATATCCCTTGTGATGTGAGAATGTTGATAGAGGGGAAAGTCCGTCGGAATGACTTCAATCAAGACGTTGGTTTACCAGGAACGGGTACCAGTCGTAGTGCAAAGAAAAGAAGAGCTCGTGCTATTGCGGTAACGTGCAGCAAATGTGGAAGGCAAAATTGTAACGGTAAATGTACTTCACCTGGTTATATGTCTACGAATAGAGAGGATAAAATAAGGTTTTGCAAGGATGGACTTTTAAAGGAGAACTTCGATAGCATCCATCCTCCTCTTCATGGTCACCCTAGTGGATATGTTCAAGGAGCTATTTTTAAACTCTGGCCTAAATTCCATGCAGAAAGACAAC